>JAHWFP010081419.1:48604-59430 GCA_023313725.1 Lithobius niger
ATTTCAATTTTCGGCCATCCTTTTTACGTAAATGGCGTAGCAGATTTCCAGTGCCATAGTCTTTCGATGTATTACCTCCTCTTCTCAAACTAATATTGCATAGCTTGCAATTTGCTCGGCTGTCATCATTTAGGTTTCGTCGGAAAAAAGTCCAAACAACGCTAACTTCTCGCTTCCCAGTGATGGCGGCCATGTTGTTGATTTTGTTCACGATGTCGGAATGCGTAGAGATCGCGGTAGAGATAGAAGTCGCGCCTTCCCAAAAGCTCTATGGCAGGCGGTGCACGCCAAAATGTGGTAGCGGGTGTACGTAGTAAGCGCCACGTGGTGGTAGTAGTAACCAGTGTGGCATGCCATACCACGTTGCAACGGCACCAAAAGCGTAGCCGGACGCATATAACTTTTTTTACACGGATCGACCGGATCCCAAGAAAAATAAAAATTATTTTTAATTTTCCATATTTTTCCAAATTCCGTGCCTCGCTCACGCTATCTGCGGCTAATCACATAACATCAGAAACCAGCACGGTTGTCCGGGTAACCGAAACCTAGCCGTCGAAAAACGTGATCCGAAGACGACTGAGATCCTAACGATGCCTCGGATCCTAACAGTCCGTGTAAAAAGTTATTTGCTAGAGGACAGGCCCGCGACTACGGAAATGGAGATTTAATTTTATTTCGTGCTACAATATTTAATTAAAAACCGTACTTTTAAATTTTAAATACAAACATTTTAATGAATGTGGCTGTAATTTATCTTTTCCATTTTAAAATCAATTAGCTTCGGTTGAAATCAGCTACGCAGAAACGAGCCAAGATGGCCACTCTGTTTACGCGAACACCGTAGCTTAGGCTTACAGCTACTGAGAAGGAAATCTCCCAGTGAAGACAATTCAATAAAATACATAATAAATGGGTATGTAAATTAAGAAACAGTGCGAAATTACGTACTGTTTTTTTTTTATCGCAGCTAATGCGTAACTCGGGAACGACCCAGAAATGTTGTGGAAAACCGGCACCGGTCGCGAAATTTTGCCGGTGTACCGGTTTTCCCGGTCTCTACAAAAACCGGCCGGTTTTAGTAACCGGCACCGGCACCGGTCGATCCCTAGAAACAGGGCCCCGCCTAGATGCATGGGCCCATCCAAGTTGTGAGGAACGTGACAGGAAAACGGAAGCGAACTGAGCATAGTTCCTACAAAGGTGGTGCTTAGAATCAGCAGAATGACAGTGGATTGCGGTGTGGAAGGGGCCTGAATCGTGCAAGGGCCTTGTTTCACGGAGGCTGTGCAGACACATGTGCAGGGGGTAGCGATCGTCGAGTGACCATGATGCATGCATTGTGGAAGAGGTCGGGATGAAGGTTCGTGTTAGGAACCGATGTACCAATAGAATCCGTCATTTTCAGCTGGCAATAGCGACATGGGAAGAATATTGGTAGAAGAGGAAAAGGGACCCAGGCTGTAAGCTGGGGCCCGGTTCCAGCCAACCGGCAGTGGTGGGAACGAGCCCCCAACAACAGGAACCGAACCAGGTCCAGATAAAAGGCTCGATGTGGAAGTGGTCATTAATGTGGCCATTAATGTGGTCATTAGTGGTCATTAATGCAGAGGTAGATATCGGTCCCCCCCCCCCCCAGGTTTCGAACCCGAGGGTCGTGATGAGGAAGGGGACCGGAATCGATGTCGTCGCAAGTGGACTGGAACGAGCAACCTGTAAAGATGCAGCCCTTGTCGTTGAGAAAGTGAAACAGATATGGCTGGTACCGAGAGGAATCGTAAATACGATCCGGTGGACTGGGGATTGGAGTAAGTCGTGATTCCCCATGAAGGTGCGAAGAAACCACGGTTACGCTGGGCACACCCTCTACCATTAATATATGGCAAGGGGCACAGGAACCACGATCTTTGGCGAAGACTGAAGTTCCCTCCCTCTGGTTGGGTTGAGGAAAGGGGGACAGAATCCTCCTCCCCGGGAACGTTGAACGATCCTCCACAAGAAGTGAGGATTGGTGAATCCATATGCTAGTAGCTCACGTGTGTGTGAGGGGAATCGGTGGTTGAAAGAACCCAGGCTGAAACTGGAACCTCTTGAAAGCAAGGCGGGCCACGGGTCGTTGAGGGATCGTTGATTACGACCGGTTCTCCCAAGGAATCGGGAACCGTAACGACAACTGGAGAGTCCATGTGGACTGAAGGGAATCGACGTCTTGAATCGGTGAGGGTCGCACAAGCGCTGCTGGCGTCAGAATACGGAACCGGCGAATCGGCAATCGGTGCATCCATTGTTATAAAAGGTAACCGGACAATCGACGGCACGTATGTGCTTGTATCTTCCGGAATCGAACTCAAGGGTGATCACACTAGTGCCCTAGGAGAAATGATGTGGTTCGGCTTGCACAGTCTGCTTATATAGACTGACCCAAGCCCGCGCAGACCTATTACGAGCCCATCAGGGAAACCAACCATCAAACTTCAAGGGAAAATAAGATCAAAAGGGGGGAAAACTGCTATAAAAAAGGTAATATATATATTCATCGGCTATAAAAACGAACTCGTTTGATGCTTAAGCTAAGGTTTAACTGATCCGAAGTCAAAACAGCAAAGAGACACAAATAAACTTTCCTGTAAGGTTTCAGATACTGCAATGTTGCTGCTGTTTAGTCCACGTGAAACCTTACTGCTGTATCCAACCATTACACACGTAAATACACTTAAAGCCAGAGCCCAAATTTCAAACCTTTTCATGCCCAAACAAATGAATAATAATGTAAGGCTACTCACTCGACTACTTTCTTGGCTGAATTTTTTCCGTGTTTTTCAGTCATGCTGTGTACTTTCCGTTCATCACCCTACTGATGACACATATATAATTTTTCAAGACTCTCAAGCACTTTTCCAGGCATGGAATTTCACTATTACTTTCAAGGACATTTTCGGGTTTTTAAGGGTTCGCACGAAGTTTGAATTACCTGTTGTAGAGCTGTGCACACTAAGACGATTAGCTTTTAAACAATTTCCAGCGATATCTTTTAGCCAAATCGAATTAGCTTGTCTATCGTGTGCAAAAGTAAAAATAGTAAAAACATTTGAATACAACAGCAGTAAGGTTTCATGTGGACTAAACGGGACAGCAATAGTGCAGCATCTGAAACTTTACAGGAAAGATTATTTGTGTCCCTTTGCTGTTTTGATTTCGGATCAGTTAAACCTTCCCTTAAGCATCAAGCGAGTTCGTTTTTATTTTCTAATAAAGTAACAATCCGGGAAGTCTCTTAAGTTGACAAAAAAAAAAACAAGCGCAGCTAGCACCTTAGCTAAAATTACGTAATCTTCAGTTATTTTTCATCACGAGCAGGCATTTTTGTTTCACGGTTACGTCAGGCGATCGGCCAGGACGCATTTGTGAAAATAGCTTATGTATTGCTCTTGAGTCCACTTATTATGGTAAGAAAAAGCTCAAGTTGTAATTTTCGTATACATCTATTCACCAGATTTCAGTAAGAAATTTATTTTGCACTGTGTATCATTAAAAGGACATAACCCCCCCCCCCCACCAGCCCCCACCTATTTTCGTTCATTCTGCGCATATAGCTTTTGCAACATTTATATACGTTTGACCTAATGTTGCAAAATTGGAGTCGCACACAAAAGCCAACACGAAGGTATGCACCTTTAAACTCCCCCTTCACGGAATTAGCACACGGAATGAGGGCATCCATCACGGAAACAGGCAAGTTTCAAGCCCATAAAAAATATTTATTACTTCCATTACAAATATTTTGCTGTATTGCCAAGATGTAAACGTTAAACATACTAAACTTTGACCCCTGGATTGTAGATTTAGTAGTACAGTTAAAAAGTCAGCATAAACATACGCCTAGTGTCACGGAATTACCACATTTATCTCCCTCATAGTTCATTGCTACCGTGCTAACAATGATCTTTTCTGATTCCATACACGTGACACGTAGGTGTACGGTAGAAAACACTTCCATTTCCAAGCAACAACTTCGCACCATTTACCTCACAACAACTGAACCATCAAATCAAACAGGAGCAGGTACCAATCATGGAAACCATTGACCAGGATAAGGAACATTTACAGGTTAACATTGAGCGACCAATAACTGATTTAAAAAAAAGCTTCTTCGGTAAATTTTACTTTTTGGGGGGCGGGGGACGAAAAACGAACCCATCGCGATCAAAAAAGCGTTAAGAAGAAATGGCTGACATTGTATATATTTTTGACTCCTTCAGTCGTATGCTGTGAACCCCCCCCCAAAAAAAAACAGCAAATACACACGCTGAGCCGCACGTTTGTAAACACGTCTGTATTTGTTAACCAAGGCCGGAACAAGGAGAGGGGGGGGGGGACAATCCAGTCCCTATCTACAGGTTCCTCCAAACAGTATAGTCACCAATAAGGAAATGGATGGAGTTACCAAATCAAGGCTCCATAATAAGACTGAAAAAATGGTGCTCAAATTCTTGTTGGAGGAGGCCCTATATATATCTTCTGGCGTCCCAATCTATGAGACTCCAACATCAGTCATTATGACTGAAAATTCATAATTTCCTGGAGAAAATTGTATTAGTCCAATCTGGTTTTAGTTGGGTTGCCCCACTTCTTCTAACAACGGCGAGTCACAGTTACTGGGCAATTCACGGACATCAATTTTTTTTAAGTTTAATTTTCAAAGGTAACGTTCACAGTTCGAGGTCCTCCGACCCCATTTTCGTAAACTCTGCAGAAAGGCATTTTCAAACCACGAAGTCCTTCCAAACTTCACTGACCATGCAGTGCGTTCGCACTATCAGTTACTCATCGATTCCACTATTGCATACGCAAATAGCTGCAGTAACTCTCCCACTATTAGCTGCAATTCTTGGCAATTCTTAGCTGCAATTCATGGTGGCCATATTGAAAACACCAGCGAATGCCACTAGATCAAGAAAGGATGCCAGCATGGTCTCGTTTTCAAGAATTCATTTGTGCAACCATTGGTGTAATAACATTGTATCAGCCAACGATTGTGGAACGTCTAGGAGAAAAACATGAACCTTTACTAATGAACATCCACAAATTTCAGCGTTAACATTGAACCTAAAAGGTAAACTGAACCTTTGTTTCGAGTTACAGACCACTGCATCAATCGTTCAGTCGGAACACGGCTCTTTACAGAACAATTGGGTTGCATCCCATAGCCCAATTGGTTTTTGAAAGTACCTGAATAGTGCTGTCGGCGGATAGTAGCCTTCAGTATTATACAACTTAAATGGTTTATTTTTAAACAAAGAAACACAATGCAGCCAATATTGTGACCAGCTATGAACATGATATCACGCGTATCCAGGAAATTGTATCCAGGAAATACAATTTTAGTCTTCTCGAAAACTGGTAACGAATTTGTCCCTCCGTCGCCTTTTTCAACTCCGGAACGGTACCAGATAGACACAAACTGTTTTCATCGTTAGATTCAGCGTCTAAAAGTAAGTGAAAATGAATAAAAAAAAAACCGGAAGTATGAAACGGAAGTCGCCCACAACTGGCTGGATGTGACTAACAAGTGAGCCCATTATCTATGGAATGATACCAGATACACACAAACTGTTTTCATCGTTAGATTCATCGTCTAAAAGTAAGTTAAAATGAATTAAAAAAAACAACCGGTAGTATGAAACGGAAGTGGCCCACAATCGGCTGGAAGTGACTAAGAAGTGAGCCCATTATCTATGGAATGATACCAGAGAGTGACAAACGGTTTTCACCGTTGGATTCAACGCCCTAAAAATTAGGTAAAATGGATAAAAGAAAAACCCGAAGTACGAAACGGAAGTAGCCCGAAGTGTCAGAAGTGTCAGAAGACCGCTTGTGACCAAGTATTCGTTGCCCACGCTTGTTTAAAACTCATTAGCATCATTAAACGATTTTAAGAGCGCACTATCAAACAAGAGAAAAAAATACTGACTGTCAAGGAACAGAGCGAATTTTGTGAACCAAACAGTCCCAAAGAATATGAGCAAGCTGAATGGTGACAAGGGTTGGCAACTAGACAAGCGGACACTGGATTGAATTCAGCGACTAACCAAAGTAAAAAAAAAAAAAAAGTCTAAATTATCTGAGGAAACAAAGGATTTAAGCTCCAATATCTAAACGTGCACGTAACGCAATTCAATCATCTAGTAACTCTACGAAAATCTGGGACTTAACAACATTCAGTAACGTTTTATGACACTCTCCAGCTAAGTAGCTGGCCACCTTGGCAGTATTTCCCTGGTTGAATGATATCACTAATTTTAAAAGCCGACCTTTCTGAAACAGTCACACAGCAAAAAAAGCGGAGTCCACTCCATTATTACTGCAGTGGAATTGACGACGGCCCTAGTTACCTTCTTGAGCAGATGTATGTCGTAGTGAGGAACAGTTACATTCTTGAACGTTGAAGTAAAATGGGGGCTATGACTGGAAACTACCCCTGAAGGACATGAAAGTCACTTGAGGCACTTTTTTCAATTTTCAAAAAAATGCGAATTAATTTCTAAAGCTGGGACAAATAATTCCAGGTTCGTGGAGTCCTTGAATTCCCGGAAATGTCCTTGAATTCTGTTGGTAAACACTGGTTGTTGTTGTTTGTTTTTTAGGGAGCACGAACCGAAACTGTTATCTGCCTCACGACGATGAGAGGGATAATTTAGCTGCGTATTCGTAGCAATGGTAAAGTGTTTCATTTAACGTATTTCACTTAACAAGCTTGGTGGTTGTTCGTTCGTGGGAGTGATATCACTACTTTCTCAGGGGAATAGTTTCCGATCAGGGTTGGAACACCATGTTGCAATTTTGTGGCAACCATTTTTGTTCTGATATCACTACTTTGATTGACTGAAACTTGGTGGGTTCTTTCAATCTTGTGGGTTTTGTTTCTGATATCTATACACACGCTAGTGTGTCGCCGCCAAGAAACAGTAGATTATCGCATTGTAGACATCCGATTGTTAAAAATTGATTGTTAATGATACAAAGGCGGCTCACTAGCAGACATGTGTCTGTTAACTGTAAGCAACTGAAAGCATATTTTGGCATGTTGAGGATAAATCCCAATGCGACAGAAATGTTTCAAATTGGGGAAAATGTAAGGGGAAGGGTCAGAGATTAAGAAAAACTAAAATTTAAAGGATGAGTGTCCACCAATCATAGAGAAAAAGATGCGTCAATAACGTTGTTTTTATGTTACTGTCTAGCTAGCTGACTAGCTAATAAGATTTTTCCCATGTTAAATCCTATAGACTTTTGCTCATGGCTAGCGCAAAATTGCGAAGGCCTACGTACCTGAATTTTTGCACACGGATGCGTGGTGATCTGAGGATGGTCCTTTTGTTGGTTTGGGGGTTGTAGGGTCTGGACAAATGCGTGGGAGGGTTTTGAAATTTGCCACCGGCGAATTTAAATTTCGTTTCTTTTCCAAGTTGCAACCAAAGATTTTAAGCAACAATGGCTTGAACAATCAAGACTGGTCCGTAGATTTATTGTAAAAGCCTGGACGAACTAAAAACTGAACTGTAACGAAGGACAAAATAAAGAAACATTAACGTTGCCGTGGATTGCGTAAGAATAAAGGGATGCACGTTACATGATGGTTACGCAACAATACGAGCATACACGAGCTAATGGTTTTTTTTGTTAATAACCCCCCCCCAAAAAATGCTTCGCGTTCTGCTGTTTTAGTAACAGCGACCTTCGGTGGTTTCTGCATGACTAAATGTGAACGAAATTTTGAAAAATTAAGGGGAAGTTGCAGGGATAAACAAAACAACTAAAGGGGATGCGCTGATTGAGTGAGCGAAGCGAACGTAATAAGCGATTGTTAGTCAGTGTGTGCAAAAATGAGATTGAAGCATCCTAAACAGACGGTGTAACCTTATGTACGTTCACAGTCCTATGAAAGTTGTGATATCCACCCAAAACCAAAACTGGTATAAAAACCCGCCAAGTTTCCAAAAACGGTCGGCCTTTGAAGGTAGTGATATCATTCCACCAGGGAAAGGCCGCCAAGGTTAATCCAATTAGCCAAGTTATTCGCACCGAATAATACTTTGGACGTTAAATGAAAACTTGAAGATTGCTACCGCTATAGTAGCAATCTTCTAGTTTTCATTTAACTTTCGAACTATTAGTCTGTGCGATTAACTTGGCTAATTGGATTAACCTTGGCGGCCTTTCCCTGGTGGAATGATATCACTACCTTCAAAGGCCGACCGTTTTTTGGAAACTTGGCGGGTTTTTCTACCAGTTTTGGTTTTGGGTGGATAACTTATTTTGCAGTTTTTTTTTTTTGGTGGCATCCTAATTTTTCCTTGCAGGAACCAATTTATTCGGTGGAGGGGGTTGTGTGAGTCACTACTTTCTCTTGACCCTTTTCTGTCAGTACTCTGAGTACGTTTGGTACACCATGTGGATTGGTTGGTGGCAGCCATATTTATCCTGATACTACTACTGTCACTGACTGAAACTTGGCGGGTTCTTTCACCCTTGCGAAGTTTGTTTCTGATGTCATTTCATTATAATTTCTTCTTTGTTGCATCTTATTGTTGCCAATACCTAGTTAGCGGTTTAATAGTTTTAAAAAAAGGGTTTAACGAGCGTTAACCACTCCTGGCCATCTGGTTTTTTTTGGTTTTTTTTTTAGCGGTTTTAATAGTTTTTGTTGTTGTTGATTTGCTTTGTTTTAATTGTTACGGGACACATAACTAAACAATGCTACATTGCAGAATTTGTGCGCATGCGTGGTAAGCTTCTGCAGAATTTAAGCAGTTGCTGGACAGTATAGATCCTTGGTTGGAACTTTTTATTTTCGTTTTCGTCAGTTTTGTTCCAACAAAGGAGTCTGCAGTCTTCGCGGAAAAAATAATTTCAATTTTGGATTCAGACTGCTGCAACGAAGAAACATTGATATAACAGCTTATGGATAACATAATAATTTTGCAGGTTGATAACGTCTGATTATTTCATTTTATGCCTGGCTCATAATTTAAGTTGACGATAACGAAAATTTAGTTATGTCATTTGGCGGTTTTCAGTGGAATTCTTACAATTTTTGAAACTCTTCGCGGGTCATCATTGAATACAAAATTAGTGGAAGGTTTTAGTGGTAATTGTTAACCTCTTGTTAACCATTATGGTACGAGTTCTCTGAAGTCATAAACGCGTTCGATCTGGTTTACCCTTGTATCGGCAGCCGTTGCTGGCGTTTGAGCTGCCACCATCCTGTGCTGATGCGTCGGACCTTTGTGGGTAGACCTGGCGGACGCCACATTGATTGAAGACTAAGGTCATCGGCGCCGGTATGGAGTGGTGGACTGTTCCTGGGCCCGTGGCGGATGTCCTTACAGAGGAGCTCCCAAGAAGTTCGAGTCTAGTCCAGACTCTTATTATTATAGGCCAATGTGCGCATGCATGCCATGACGTGCATTGTAGTCATGGTGTCATGCTTTGTTTGCCATGCATGGTTACCACTAGTTGTATTAATTCATTACATTCCAATTCTTCCTAACTGCAACACCTAAGAGTGAAATCGTCATGATTTATTCGTAGTTTTGTCTACCCAATGTTTCGATCCTCATACCAAAATTATTCTGCAACATTATGACCCGTGATGCTCTCAAAACTAGTTTTTTTGTCGTGGGATTTCACTTTTTTCCCCTTTTCGTGGTAGGTGTTCATTGTGTTAGTAAAGGGGATTAATACGTCCGCATTTGCTTTTTATTTACATAGTCGACTCAATTCTTCACTATCAGTTTCTCTCAAGTCAATGGTTTGTATAAGTTTAGAAAAGATGGGGGCGCAGAAACTGCTAACATTAACACTTGGGTATATCAAAAAAATGCTTTATTACATTTTCAAATCGTAATAACGCGGAAAATTTGGTCTTCGCCCTCCTAATAACTACGCCGAAAGGAAAAAAAATCTAAAAATAATTTTTAGAGGCGCCCACATGGGTCTAAAGTTTGACAGTATAAATCAATGGGAAAATCGCCAATTTAGCAAAAATGATTTTTTAATTGTATAAAGTACAGCTTTTTAACTTTATCTTAATTTTGAACTGGCGAAGATGACAAATGAAGCTAAAATCAGAAAAGCAATTTTTGCCGATTTTATGTCGTAATTAAAACGAAGTTAAGGGACAAAATATTTAAAAAAATTTAATTCTGGCTTCTTTTGGTGGTCTATGAGAGCACCAAATAAGATAATAATATAATATAATAATAAATTGAATTTGGTCCCCAACCAAAAAAATGGCGACCAGGAAACGGAAGGGTTGCCCACTTACACCGCCCCTAAATACGGTTAAAAAAAAAAAAAACATTAGTAAGTTCGCTTAAGAAATACAGAGAGATCGCGGTCATGTAGGGCACGACGAAAGGCCGAAAGAGTGTGGGAGTGTACAATGTCCTCAGACAAAGCGTTCCATGGAGGTATAACGCGAAGTGCAAAGAAATTCAAGCGACAGTCAAGTCGTGACCTAGCCCGCCTAAGTTTCAATGAGTGTCCTCGTGTCGTAGAACTACCCACAAAGTCGAAAAAGGAAAAATCAAGTGGGAACATGTTGTGCACAATTTTAAAAGTCAGCGAGAGGTCTGCGTAGAGACGTCGTAATTCCAGCGGCTCCAGGCCTGAGCGTTGTAATCTATCCCCAGCAGGGAGATGTCTGAGACCAGTTAGTGACCTAGTAAAGTGGCGCTGAACGGACTCGAGTAGGTCAATGTCCTGGAGTAAGTATGGAGACCAGACTGGGCTGGCATACTCCAGGATTGGTCGCACGTACACTT
>JAHWFP010081422.1:0-24601 GCA_023313725.1 Lithobius niger
CTAAACCACTCATGTGGTTCGTTTCGCTGAGGTTAAACTTACTTGTTTTCAGTATGGCGTCGGCTGCGTAAGTATGTAATGGTTTTGAATAGTTCATTTCAGCGTGACACATCTAAGTGTGTGTACATTATCCTTTAAGCTAGCATAAGTCACAAGACGGACGTCACAAAAATCATTGTTCAAGAACAATGATTTTTGGTGTCAAACATTTGTCAAAATCTATAACGAGTTACATCAATCATTGCCCGGAGTCTTTAAATTTAAAAGTGGAGAATACAAACTTGGTAATTTGTTTTTGTGTTTGTATTAGAACGAATATCGATCATACTAGTTATCCCCAGTTCCTGTGTGGGTTTCTCAGGCTGGGTACTTTGGTTTGTGCCCTATACATGATTTCTGCGGCACTCCAAACTGGTCTAGTATTGATTGATGGTCTTGGGCGTTGGGCTTTGGGGTGTGCACACACCCACTTGCTTTGCCGCCCACTTGCTTGCCTGTGGTGGGAAGCTGATTGATTGACAGTGGTTTTGACGCCCGTACGGCCACGCTGGGAACAGAATTCAATTTAAAAGGCCGTGAAAAATAAAATTGAAACGTTCTTCCATCACAAAACAGACTGTTGCTCTAGCGTTGCTTTTGTCCAGGTTGTATTTTTTCCGTCCATGAGCACGCTAGATTGGTTTTGCGACTTTTCCTCCCGAATGACGTTCTAATCCCGAATCAAAACTGTGACTCGTGTATTGTGTAACTGATGACTGTTTTGGTTACAGGGTTTGTATAAACCTTCAAGAGACCATTTCTTCCATGCCAATTTTCATGTTTTGAAAAGCCTTGGTGAAACACACTGAGTCAGCAAATGCATGGAAATGGCCAAGAAGTCGTGAATTGAAGTTTTCACTTGAAATGTTAAGAGATATACACCTATTTGGTGTTAGAATAACAGCCAGCCACTTTTAAACGCTAAAACACCTACAACAATTCAAAACAGTTGCGTGTAGCAGTCTGTACAGTAATAAGAATATACTGTACAGATTGCTGTTGTAATTCTTTTTCGTATTTGGTACTATTTTTGGCCACTAGATGCCGTTGCTTAGCAACTGTCAAATTCGTACGCGTATGTGTTTACTTATTTGCTATCTCCAAATAAATAATAAATTCCAGTCAGCCCCAGCTCTTAAAACAAATTTTCCAGTCAGCCACAGCTCTTAAAACAAATAAAACAACATGCTGCAGAGGTGCCTGTACACAGCTGCTAGGTATTTGAAAGCTTGCCATTGGTTGAATTTATTATTTGACAAGATTTCCTCAGTGGGGTATCAAGACACACGCTAGCATACAAAATCAACGATCTTTGGTAGCATTTTTTTTTTTAGAAAGAGTCGATCGTCGAACCAAAACCCTCGCCCTACACCATAGGAATGTAATACCTGATGGTCCAATAAATTTGCAGCCTTTTTTGTCGCATGCAAGTATTTTATCCACCTGCTTGTAGTGGTCTATAAACCTTTGTTCCATTTACCTAGGATCTTTTACACACCACAATCGACATGACCAAGACTGCGTTACTGAAATTTTAACTGTGAAATAAGTAAGGGCTCGACAAATCAAGACCGAGACGAAAGAAACCTAAGCAGATGACCTGCTAAGATTTCTTAAGATGACCTTAGCAGGTGAAGAGGATGTTGATTCGATTGTCTCTTTTTGGGGGGGGGGGGGTTTCTACTTCAGCTTATTTAAAGAATCATAGTTCAGTTTTAAAAGTCAAGTAACCTGTTAAATGACTTTAAAACTAGCAAGCCCCTCCTTTAACACTGACCATTACCTACAACTTTACAACATGCAAACAATTTCGTTTTTCTATGAATTATGAAAATATTTTCATGAAGTTTAAGGTATTGGCAAATGAGCAGACGCGCTCGCCGGAAGCTGCTGGCTGGTCTTTGCTGTTCTGTGTCGTTCTGTGTGATAACCAAATGTAATTAAATTTCGGCGAAACAAATTGAGGAAATGCCGGTGGCTTTAACCTCTTTGTTTGTGCTAGGTCGCAGCGTCACTGGGTTGAGCCCTAGTTTAGATTTTACGCGGTCGAAACGGGGAGCATTGTAGAGATGCTTGTTGGTCTTTGTAAAAAGCAATACTTTGTAGACTTAAAGCAGATATAATGTGTATTAAATAATTATACTTCCTGAACTTGTTGCTTTTATGGTGTTCAGATGCGCCAAATAGGAGGTTTTCTGAAGTTTTCAATCTAATTTTATGAAATGTAAGTCTGTATTGAAAGCGTACAGAGTTTTAGTAATTTTTGGTTTATATGATTTTCGATGTTGTGATATTGTGTTTCCTTTACTCAATACGTTTCCTTAGGAGGGAGGGGGGGAGGGGGCCAACACAGCTGCTGTCTTGCAGTATTTACTCCCTTGGTTGAATCGTGTTCATTTTGTCGTTATTGTAATTATTGGTCAGTCATTTACGTTTCTAGCTGTGCCAATCTCGCAAGTTGTGTATAATTTGGGGAAAAGTGACGATGTGGCATTTATTGTGCTTTTAAATCAGGCCATAGATTTCTAATTTGCACAGCTATCAATACGTAAGAAGCCCCCCCCCCTCTTACGTATTGAGTAAAGGAAACAATATCCACAACATCGAAAATCGTATACACCAAAAATTACTAAAACTCTGTACGCCTTCAATACGGACTTACAGTTCATAAAATGATGAATTAGCCCCCCCCCCCCCCACCCTTACGTATTGAGTAAAGGAAACACAATATCACAACATCGAAAGTCATATATACTAAAAATTACTAAAACTCTGTACGCTTTCAATACGGACTTACATTTCATTAAGATGACGTGTCCGAGACTAACCAATGAATTATATATCGCAGTAATAAAGGCTTGTTACATCTCGGATATTTTATTGTATTATATTTGTTGTTGTGCCATGGCGTTTTCTTTACTCTCCATGAGGTATAATTGAACGTAAAATACTATACAAGATGATTGACAAGATTTGGCATCTTATTTTTTATCGATATATGGTACTTCTCGTAGCTTTCCGTCTAGTCCAAAGTGTTTGTTCCACCCATTAAAAAAATGGGTTCTTCGTAGGGACAAGCCATCCCTTGCCCTCATGTACGTCTTGCCCTCATATATTTGGAGTATCCCAACCCCAAACATAATCAACTCTTATGCCTAAGGTTCTGGGTTTGAGACTGACCTCATGCCACCCATGTACGTTCAGGAAGAAAGAGGCGCGTTCGCTGTAAATCTCCTTGTGTTGATTGTGTCACCTAAAAGATAGTACGAATTTCCTGGCAAAATTTTTCCCTTTCCATTCCAACATAACCTTAGGAGTTAAAATGGGCGTTGATCCAAATTGTTTACTTTTTTCATATTCATCTGGCCATAGGGAACGAAGCACTATACGCACAATTTTAATTGAACTGCCGAAATTCTAATGAAGCTAGAACTTGATTAGGTAAGGTTGTAAAGAAGTCGAAAAATGTGCCCGGTGAAGGTAGTCGGCGATATTTTTACATCTTCAGTATCATAGACCATCAAAAATTCTCTAGCATTGGATTTTTATTTTTTGAAAATTTTGCAGTAGTGCGTACAGTCCTTTGTTTACAATGGCTTCTAATTTTCAAAGTAAGAATGTTGGCGTTTTTAAATTCATCTGACCGTGTCGTGTATGAAAAATAAATCTTATTGACTCGTTGCTTTATATTGGACGAGTTAGCAGAATTTCACGTTTCTCCTACATTAGCTTCTCAAGTGCCTTCTACGATTTTTCTACAAACTTGTTTGTTTTGCATTTTAGACTTTCCACTAATTTGTAGATTTTCATTTTTTTTTTTACGTTGAACATATTCCTACCACTTAATGAATGATGCTATCCTTATAAAATTATTTGGTATAAATACAAAACTATAACCAAAAATATTAAAAAAAAGAACTTTGGTTATATTTTTGTATTTATACCACATAATTTTCGTAAACTAGCACATATATAAAAAAAGTTAGTTTACGACTCGTTAGTTTACTTTTAAAGCCTTTTTTTTATTACATCATTTTATACAGCCATCAGGATTTTTTCCCCAGCCTTTTTTATTTTGTTGGTATCGACAATTTTTTAGCTGTTTGGTTTGATGATGTAATTCTCATACATGCAATAGAAATTTAACGTAGTGCCAGTATTCGTGAAATTGCAGTATTCTGTTCTCAAGTTAGGTTTCTCAAATTCCTTGTTTTGGTTGTTTTTGCAGATTACCTTTTGCACCTATTCCAGAACTTATTTTTCCCTGTCACGTATCAGCCGTAACATGCCTTGTAGCACGTGATTAGTTTCTCTTTTACTGCTTAATTGGGGCGCTTCTTTTATTGCTGTGTTGGATATTTGCTTTTCGTTTCCAGTGCTGTACAGTTTGTACCGTACGATTAATTTTTCTTCACTGTTGAGTTGGGGCAGCTTTTGTTGCTGTGGTGTTAAGAGTTTGCTTTTAGTTTTCCGTTTGTCCTTTCGCACGCAACTTTTCCGTTGGTCCATTCGCACGCAACTTTTCCGTTGGTCCTTAGAATTATAGTGCTGTAGATGATAATGGTAACGAAACTTCTACTCCGTAAGAATAATTACTCGTAATTTCTGTCCTAGCTCCTAAAAGGACCAAACTGTTGATGTCTGCATGATTCAAAGTGGTTTTGCTTGATATTTTCGGAGGTGAGTGATGTTTCTTACACTAGGTGGCCAGGTTTCACCTATATAAGGACATTTTTACGTAGAATACCTGAATTCCTCAGAACCTACGAGAAACTGTTATCACCTGGGGTACAATTTCTTTTTTATTGCTTTCTTTGGTATGACTGATTAATAAATACCGCACACCAAAAACTGAGGCTTGTGGCTAATGAAAACATTACTAATTACAGTTTTCAGCACAAACTTATTCTTTCCCTAAAGATACTTTGATGATATTTTGTACGAAGTGGAATGTAAACGGTGTTTCAGAATTGAAGTGTAAGACAAGCTATGCTTGTAATTTTCAGTTCCCAACTACCACTAACCCCCTTATGAACCACTATGAATGTTGTAGGGGTTATTTTTTTTAGTTAGTACTCAAACGCGGACAAACATACAAACATGGATTTCCATTTTTCTGGACTCAAATTTTAAGGGAACAGTCACAAAACTCACTTTGCATAACTGGATTTGGCTGTCTTCATTCTAGTCATTAAAGCGCTGTAGTATTAGCGTTTATGCCATCAAGGGAGTCACTCAGAGACATTGGAATTTACTGGCATTACTGGAAAAGCCAGCTGAAATTGAAGCTGCCTTTTGTGGGTACTGCTAAATGCACAGCACCATCTCTGATGACCACTAAAAAGTAAAAGCGCGTGCAGTGCCGGAGTTGCTTACTCGCGAAATAATCCAGTGATAACGAAATGGTGTATTGATATTATAAAACAAAGTAAGGTATTACGTAGTGGAACCAATTCTGTGCCTGCCTACAATGCCATGGGAAAAGCTATAAACTTTATTCACTCAGCATAGCCAGACTCAGTAGGCGTACAACCTGCACCGCGCCATGGTCAAGCTAACATGGCCACTGGGTTCATCAGACAAAACCAGTTTAGTCACATCATTTGTGTTCGCTGAGCATAGCCAGACCCAGTAACGCTTACGGAATGACTTAATTCTGAAACTGAAATGTGGCCGCATGAGCCCAGTTAAAATATTTCAAAGTATAAATTCACAAACGGTTTATCCAACACCACCCGTGCTATGCTATGACCGATTGCTTAGCACTGGTGTCACCTAGTAGTACAAATAAAGGCCAAAGGTACTGAAAGACCCGCAGACAAACAAAACTGGCAAGAGAACGATTTGCACTGAAACTCGGCACTCTTTTACATTGTTGACAAGGAGTACATAGGACCAACATGGTGTGACAAAGTATCTCGAATTAAAATACAAAACAAACTAGTTTGATGTTTAAGGTAAAGGTTTAACTGACCTCAAGTCAAAACAGGAAAGGAAAACGAATAAACCTTCCTGTATGGCTTCCGACAACACAATCTTGCTGTACTGTTTAGTTCACGTGAAACCTTGCTGCTGTACGTAATCATTAGACACTCAAATAAATTAAAACCATTGCTCAACCCTGTAAGGCTTTTGTTCTACAAAGAATATGGTGCAGGGGTTATTATATTAAGCAGTTTTCGTTCTTTTTATTAAGCTATAGGGAAGAGACACGAGCTTCGGATATACATAAAACAACGTTGGGTTTATCTCAAACACCAGACGACCCTTGGGGGAAGGACTGGTGGAGAATAAATAAAGTGACGTTTCCGTTGGATTTATTTCAAATACAAGGAGCCCCTGTGTACTGGGGAGGGGGGGGGGGCGGGTTGGAGAGAGTTAAGTAAGCCCAAATGAGTCACTTATCTTTTATTTAACCTATAATTTCGGTTCACTTCCATCACTTAATAAAATGGACTAAATCTGTTTCCTGTAGAACACAAAGCCTTACAAGGAAGCACTAATATTGTGTCCTCTGAAACCGATAAGGTAATTTTATTCGTGTTCAGTTACTATTTTGACCTTAAACATCATACGAGTTTCTTTTTGTTTTCTATAAGCGATTATGTGGAAGTGAAGAGCTTCCGGTTCTTATGGCAGTAATATTCTTTAAAAAAGTTCTCAAGTTTGGCTAATATTACAGTTTAGCGACCCACAATTTGCAAGGGAAGAAAGGTGGGTGCCCGCGTGTCTTGTTTTAAAGACACTTCCAATTCAATTTCGACCCGTATAAGACCCATTTGATTGGACCATCTTCTAGGGACAATTTTAATAGCTGAAATAAAGCTTGCAATTATTCTAGGAAGGCAATATAAATAATGAGTTAACGTATTGATCTGGAATGCAATATAATGTCCGACGTTTTTGTTCTTAAGGAAAACCAAATCATAAAAAAAAATGTTAAAGAGCATAAATGTTGGAAAAGCTGGCCAATTGCAGAAACTGCGCGAATTGTTTGTGGCACTTGCTCCATGGCTTGCTGTGTTTTTATTTAAACCATGCGCAATGGCTGTTTGCCGTGACGTCACCATGAGTTAGCCAATGACGAACGAGAACAACGGCTGTTTGGCCGTCTGATTGGACTAGCCCAGTCACGTGATATGCACGTCACAGCAAACAGCCATGGCGTGTGGTATAATTTATTTCCGAAAATTTGGTAAGTTTTGGTAGTACGGTGTCTAGGAAATGGAACTGTGGCTCATGAAAAATGCTCATTAGTTACGTGGTGTCCCTAAATATGTTGATTTTTTTTCGTATTGAGTGTTGTCGAAGATAGAGGTGAGAAGGCGTTTTTTTTTTGGAGGCTTTGATTGATTCAAGCTGCGGTCGAATTTTATTTTCACTTTGTGATGGGAACACGTTGAAAGAAAAACCAAAAATCACGTTGTTCTGCTTTGGCGTGTTGTGCATAGTGTTAGGTTAAATTTATGAAGATTTGTTGAGAACGAATTCCTTACAAGGTGGATGCTTTTTGTAGTAACAAAATTCATCATCCAGTTAGGTGCTGTAATTCACCAAAACACTGGCTTACAACCTTAAAACTAGTCAACATTAAATATTAAGGCTGCAAGTCAGCATTTTGGTGGATTGCAGCACCAAGCTGGATGAAGTTTGTTACTACAACATGCATCCACCTTATAAGGAATTTATAAAAAAAAAAGTGATGTCATATGATACTGCGGCAATAGGTTAATTCGGCAAATCTGTCAGTATTTAAATCTCATTATGCTATGATGCTGGGTCCGGCCTAGGCAAATGTCAAATTTTTGTTTCAATATATTGTTGCGCCTCCTGCATTTTTCACGCATATTTAGTAAGTAAAAACCTGCATGGCATAATTTTGACGTAGTTTTCCGCAAAAATTGAAAACAGTCATTCGTTCAACAATTGGCCGCTTGGGGTTGTGACTCAGAATGAATTGTCTCGGAGAATTGACTCCCCTCGTTTATGATCCTTAAGCTCCTGGTATTAACTATATTCCCTATCGGCACTTAATAATATCAGATTCTGTGCTGAACGTATGGTCACTTCATCTGACGTAGTCCTAATGGTGCAACATTAAGTCAAAACAACAAACCATTAGGCCCTATCTCCAAATCCATAATCCACTCGGAATAACAGCTGGGTGCCTTTTAACACCCCAGGTACAAAAACCTTTTCCGCGTTTGACACCCCGACCACCCTGACGCCCCCCCATCCTAGACAAGCGTTTGTTCTCCCACGCTGCCCAGGCATTTGTCATCCCTCCAGACAACCCCTCCAAAATCAATTGACTAAAATGGTGACATAAATAAGATGAAAACCTTGCAGCCAGACACGGAAAAAGTCTCTGTAAGTACAGCGACCTACATCTTGTACTCAGTTGGTTCGTTAACGAGACTGGCCACTGAGGAGCTATCACAGCACCACTTTACGCCACCCAGCTCCTTCGGTCAACAGGTCAAAACTCTAAATGGACTTTTAAAAGTTTTAAAGGGGGTTATTGTAAACTATACAAGGCCCCCGAAAGCTAGAAATAGCTGGAGCATGCTGTGAGATTTGTTAAATCTCTCCTGTTTTGTCCTCTGTTACTTCGTGTTATTGCTTTAATATTGCTCCATTTAATATTGCTTTTATTCCTTTTGTTTTTGCTTTTGTCCCTGAACTAATAGGAAATTTGTACACAGAAGTAGGACTTCGGCACAATTAGTTTGTAAGCCCTGTTCTTACCTTTATTAAAGTCAATAATTTTAAATGTAAATTAAATTTTGTCTTGCGAAAGTGTACTTTTCAAGCCCCGTGAAGAGAACGGCAAGGTGAATGAGTCTTCTGCGTTGCTGCCCTGTTTAGGTAGCTATTGAAACACTGGTGTAAGCCAAAAGTGGTATTGTAAATACACAATAACAGTTACATGATTTCAAGTAAATTGTGAAAACTTCAAAACTAATTCAGATAAACTCGTTTTGATGATATCAAAATAAAGGAGAACGAAAGTGAAACAGAAAAGGACGAAAGCAAAACGGAGACAATAGCAAAATAAAAAATAAAACGAAGGCAAAGAAAGAGAGAACGAAATCACTGTAAAAAAAATGTAAAGGTATGTGCCAGCTTCCACCCATCATGTGTCCAACTTTTAGACGATCGAGTTTCCCACTTGTCTAACAATATTTTATGATGTTGACTACAATGCCACCTTAGCAGCAATGAGTATAATAATGCCCGTTGTCCACAAGGCAAACAAATCGTTATTGGCTGCTGTTTCTTAACCCTCTCCTGCATGAATTACCTAGGTAGCTTTTTTTTTTAAATGGCATACCTTACTTGATTCGAATCGGCATTCTGTTGGTCAGGAGACAACGATGCTAAGCAGTGGTGTGTACTTGCACACTTTGCCAAGGGTCCCCAGAGGCTGTTCACAAAGCGCGCAGCACTTTTTTGACTGTTTTTTGACCAAGCAGGGATACGCTGCTGCTTAGATGGCTTTTGCAATAGAGGGTTAATATGGAAATATCTTAATATTTATATCACGAGCCACGCCTGTTTGCCGTGACGTCATCATGAGTGAGAAACTGATGAACGAGAATAGCGGATCTGTGGCTGTCAGAGTGGACTAGACCAGTCGCATGACACGCACGTCACGGCAAACAGCCCTGGCGCGTGGTTTAGCCATGAAGATACACTTGGTTGATGCATGGGGTGAATCTGTCCATGAATGGTCTTCATCCATTAATTGAAAAACGATATTTTTGTTTATTCTAAAGTATATTTTAGTTAGGTAAGTTGCATAAACCAAAATATCATTGGACAAATTCAACCTACGCAAACATGCGCATCTTCTTCATGGCTTTACTAGATTATATACTTGCTTTAAATGGTACTTGTACGAATTGGTAAGGGGGAATTTTGGCATTTTTTCTTTTTTGTCAGACTCCTTTTTTGAGAGTGTTACACTCCTAAACACAAAGAGTACATTTATGGTCTGTTGCGTAGAGGAAAGTGACCTTGAATGGAACGGTTTTCATTCATGTTCCGATTTTCTTGCTAATAGATGTGACACTGAATAGTCTGCTGTTTTCCTAACGTTTAGCTAACGTCCTCATTAATTCCTGCCGTCCCGAAAGAATTAACCCTTGGCAAAACAAGGGAAAAAAATGTCTTGTTTTAATAATCGTGAAAGGTGAAGCTGTTTAGATAAATTTGATGACAGGTAAACTGAACAAAATGTAATAAAAAAAGAATCTCCACGATTTTAAGGGTAATGCAAACCGTTGTTAAAATGAAACCACTAGCTTCAAAACTGGGAACAGGATCAGCTTCCATCATACAACCGAAGGACAGTATGATGTCATTTTGTCGAATGCAAATTGAACATGAATGCAGATGGCGGTTGCTACTAAATAATTTATATAGCCATCTGAAAACAAATGTAAAACTGATTTTACTCTTAAGCGTTTCACAAATGTCTTGTAAATCTGCGAGAAGTGTGTTTGACCTACTGCATTGTCATGTGTACGTACTTGTAAAGTGGATTTGCCCACATTTCGTCCTTTTCTCATAATCGAAACCGGATTCCTAATAAATCCAACGCCGTTGCTTTCGCCTTTGCAACTAGTACGGCACTTTGTTAAGAGTTTCGCGTTTCTGAATTCCGAATAAAAGTGAACCTTTCAAAGGAACCCAGCTCATGTGCAGTTTGTTCCAAATCTGATAGCAGTTAAACATATTCACCTGGACAGGCAAGTGAACCTCCGGCAATAAAACAAATAAATAAAGATATTGTTCAGCGTGTCATAAACATTAGCACAAGGCTGGTTGTCAGCCCCTTTCCGCACTTGGTAAATTTCCTGATCTGGAAGGGGTTTGGTCCGGGCTGGAGCCTGAGCTGTCCATACCGAGTCCATACTTTGTACCCAGATCCTAACCCCATGTTTTAATGTGGATGCGGTTGGTATGCATGCCTGCACTGTAGGAAAACAATTTGGCAGCATGAGTGCTGACAAAAAAAAAGGGAAATAAAAGGAAAGCTGGAGAAGGGGAGGGAAGAAAGGATCAACTACAGAGCCGAAAAATATTTCAGCATGAGTAAAATTAACTAAAGTCTGGACCCTATCCAAGACGTTGTGATCCAGTGTGTGCGGGGTATATGAGATGGGTGTCGGGTCTTTTTTTTTGGGGGGGGGGGGGGGGCATGGTTTGAAAGTCGGGGCCCAAAACCCAAATGCGGTATTTGGTTTGCCGTGTGAATGTGGCGGCTTTACATCCTAATGTAGTCTTTATTTAAAACTCCACCATGTTATCTTTCGTAACTGGTATTGAAAGATAAAAAGCAGAGCTTTGGTTTTGAAATTTGTGGTGATTATAGATCTAACCGATACTAAATCACTATGGTATCCAGTCATATGTTTCTGCACTGAGGGATTGTAAATGCCCTTTACTTTTGTTACTCAGTAATCTGTTTGTTTATAGCTGGAGTTGATATACTGAGTTAATAGAATGATTGTTCATGCGCAAGGAAAACTATAAATAGTAGGGAATTAAAAATACTATCGAAAATAAATAGAAATTTGCACCATTGGAAGATGTCAATGACTCGTCTTTTCTTCATGGATTGGGTGCATTGGTACATGTAAATATTTTGCAGAAAATGGAGTTATCTTGTAACTTCACTTGATAATATCCTTTAGTATGGAAGGTGTGGACAAATGTGTAGGCTTCTTTTTGGGCAAGCTGCTTCACCAATTGAGGCATCCAATGTTAAAAAGAAAAAAACATAACATTGCTACTGTGAGTAGCCAATTCAGAATGTAATTTAACCTTTGAACTATTACTCAATAGTGTCAGCTTTGGGATTGTTCTGACCTGTTGAATACACTCTGTTGAAGGGTTGAATTATTCTCAGCCGGGTGTCGTTTCAATTCGGTTAGTTTTCAGTGTAGAGATACAGGCTGTAACAGAATGTACGGACCAGGGTCCACCACTACCTTATAATGTACCTATCTCTACAAGCATATTCATAATGTGTCCGTTTGAACATAAAGATTTGGTATGACCTTAACGTGTCCATTCTAGGTCATCATGTTTCCAGAATTTTACGTGAACTTTGTACACCACTAGTGTAAATTGGAAGGTTGTAGAAAGCAACAAACTAAACCATAAAGCACAATGAGATTTTTAAAAACATCGTTAATTTTCGTACTGTGAAACGCCATAATGTCAACAAAACTCAGAAAAATTCCGGAAAAAAATTACCGCACACTTTCACAATTAAAACAACAGCTTTGTCCTGCGAATTTTCGATAGCTTGGGCTGCTATCTTCTTCGGGCCTCAAGGATATAGTTCGGACTTTCTACATTTTCCACTCAGTTCGACGACGAGTGCGATAGTTCGTCGAACTGAGTGGAAAATGTAGAAAGTCCGAACTAGATCCTTGAGGCCCGAAGACGATAGCAGCCCAAGCTATCGAAAATTCGCAGGACAAAGTTGTTGTTTTGATTGTGAAAGTGTGCGGTAATTTTTTTCCGGAATTTTTCCAAGTTTTGTTGACAATGAGATTTAAAATAAATTTACAAAAGTTACGGCTAAAACAACAATGCAGCCCGCGAGGTAAATTTAGAGGTATCGTACCAACTCGTGTCGTAAGTAATGTTGACAAAACCTTTTAAATTTACTAACGTGCTTGACCTTGAACTACTGCCACAAGATCGTTACCCTTGTTGTCTGTCCCCCACATGTAAGGAAATTATTTAACTTGAAATCCACTCAAACACATACTATTTACCGGATGTCAAACTTACATTGTAGGCAGCAATTTTGTTTCAGCTTCAACTTTTGTAAAATTTGTTTGAAACTGTTCCGGTTAATGAGTACTGAAATAGTTACACTTCAGCTCTTATACTTGAGTAGTAGTCCCATCTTTTTTAAGCTGGCTGCAGCCACTAGAGGTTAGCTTCAACTGAAAAGCAAATTGACCTAGGGATCAATAAAATCAAATATGGTATTCTTGAGGTACTATGTACGTGAGAAATTGTACCTTGTAACGGAGTTGTACTGTTTCCTAAGTTGAGCCACGTTCTCTGCCATTTCCAGTTTATAAATGCAGTGTTTGGTTTTTTTTTAATTCGACATGTCACACGTCGAATTAATGCAGATGTGGCCAAAAAACCGGGGTAGCCGATTTACGTCAGCGACATCTCCTCAAAAACCAGACACATTTGTTCAATTCTGATCCGACGAAATTCAAGTATGCGGGTGGGTGACGTGCAGTGCGCCAGTACACAAGGTATTATGCTCTAGTTAATTTAGTTAGGGCGATTTTAGTTCGCTAACCTCTAAAAAGGTCTCTGAATGAAAAACCGTCGTCAAATAGTACACGATCAGCGCTTCCTCAGCGTAAAGGTGTGCACTTAACGCCGATCATACGAAAAAGTGCGGCGTGTAACTGCCCATTTTGGCAAGTCAGCTCTTCAACATCACAGTCTGTTAGAGGCTATCGTGTACGTCAAGATGGCTCCTCTCGTATGGCGCAGAACAACACAAAGTGAGTCATCACTTACCTTTGCGGTGATCTGGATGGTACACCGAATTTCTATGATTGAATCTGGATGGTACAATGAATGCGATGCTCGTATAAGACTTTTGCTGTTAATTACTGCGCCATCCTCGCTGCTTTTCGGGCGCGATATATTACAGTATTTTATTACACGTATTTGTGGTGTTGTTTCCTATTGAACGAGTGAGCAAAGCGAATGATGTCCTGTTTTCACAGTGGCGGACTGGCCAGAGGGAGGGAAGGGCGGGATATTCATAATGGCCTCTGACCTTCAGATTTTTTTAAAATCCTTAACAGGAAGACTCACGTAAGTTTTTTTGGTTCGACATTAGTTTTAACCACAGATTTAAAATTACAAATAATAATAAAGATAATTATAAAACGCTAGTAAAACAAGTACTTTGTATTGAGTAGCCTAAAAAAAATTGGCCACATGAAATTGCAGTGTTATATTCAATGTGGACTTTGTCATAATTTTCGAGTGAATATTTTAACTCTTGTTAATACACCTAAAAAGTGTAAATAAATTTAGTCAACCTCAGGTACCTTCAGCACAATGTGATTTCTCCTACTCCTCCCCCCCCCCAAATTACCTGCTGAATTTATGAAATATCGTGTTCGAAGATTTAAAAAATGTAAAAGTCTGATGAACAAGAACAACGGCTACGGGAAACTCTAAAACAACGAAGCCTATCTGGTCAGTGATTGCATCGTCTCACACAAGATTCTGGCTCATTTGCCGAATCGTAGTAGCAAACATTACGAGACAATTTTTTTAATATAATGTGCCATAGTAGATATTCTTCAGTACACCATGCATTTAGATTTTTTAGTAGTGTCCTGTTGGTATGTCTGCCGTTCCAACTTCATACGTCCATTACAGATATTTTTTATTCTACCATACGACACGTCGAATTACTAATGCAGTGTTAGTGCATCTTGTTTTGTACAACTTTTTGCCAAATTTTTATGGGTATTTAAGAAATTTTAGTGTAAATTTGTCATGTCAGCCATGTCAATTTGTCATTTGAGACTTGCGTTCAGGAATTTGGGCTCTATCAAATGGTAGTAAGCTATTGAATACTAAGTGTGACACTAGTTCTATTCAGCAAAAAGAGAAAGAAAAAACTACCAAAGTATGAAGAACGTATGGATTTTATTTTATCACTTCCGTACCATTGCCAGGTTTTGATCATTTTAAAGAAATTCAGTGTACAACTTTCCAGGTTTTATTTTGCGGAGGAATTTGCAGCTTTTTTTGATAAGCAAATTTTCAACTTTTTTTGGTTATATGCTCCTTCGACAGCTGAATATTGTATTGCGACCCCTTCTTGGACTGCATGAAAATAACCTTTCATTTTTTGTACTTATTTTTGCAGGAATTTCGTGGCCTACCGTGCCGTCTGCAAGCCCGGTTGCAAGCGTTGCTGACGAAAGTGGTACTGAAGAACAAGTGCTTACAGCTGCATAAAGTTTTAATTGCCGTGC
Organism: Lithobius niger; assembly: GCA_023313725.1. Taxonomy (NCBI): domain Eukaryota; kingdom Metazoa; phylum Arthropoda; class Chilopoda; order Lithobiomorpha; family Lithobiidae; genus Lithobius; species Lithobius niger. Next base: position 15,096 of record JAHWFP010081422.1, read on the forward strand.
TTCGTAAGCTTAAGTGGTAAACTAACTGATACTCTGTTATTTTTTGAAAGTGTTTTTTTTTTCTGATTCTCATCTTAGTTATTAACTGTTCATCCAACAAATGTTTTTATTCTTGTACTGTAATGACTAGCTATCAATTTTCACGTGTGAAAAATAAATCTATTTCTGTCATAAATGTGTCTGGGGGTACATCGTTCACTTTTCCCAGTTTGATTGGTTTCAGAAAGTTTTGAACTGCAGTAGTGGTAATATTTATGTACAAAAAGCCTACCGAGACGAATATGTATGAATTTCTTCCCCGCATCTCCTCCGTTAATATTTGGTGTGTGATGGTGCGGATGGTTTCTATGAACACCTGCGGTGGTGCAGACTTACACGTTAACACAGAATTTCTATTTGTCGTGCTATTCCGGAGTTACGGTGTCTTGAGTGATCAGTTCCATATTCGTACGTTGTTCTAACAGTGTTATTAGGTAATGATGTAAATTAGCAAACGCCAGCTGCAAAGCGTAGGCTGAAATTAAACAGGTGCTAACGATGCTGGAAATAAGTAGTGTTCGCAGTTGTTCACAAAAACTAAATGATCCGAGGGTTCACCAATAAGGCAAGAAGGACGGCAAACAGGAAATAAGTAGTTGTGCACAGTGCCTGTTATACAAATTCGGTTACACCAGGTTGTCACTGCAGGCAAGAAGGCAAGGGGAAGAAGTTTTTATGGCGTTAAGGGAGATGAGCTAATTGAGTGAGTGAAGCGAACGAAAATTAGTGTTTTTTAGCCAATATGCACAGAATCATGATTTTAAAAGAAACTTATTTGATGAAGCATGGACATACACGTGTCAGACAAAAACCTCACGTTTATTACACCCATCCGGGGGATGGGCTTCTTCTAGTTATGTAAGAAGTTTTGACGTCATAAGTCGCCTGAAATTGGCTTGTTTGCCTGTATGTCAGCCCCATCCTTGAAATTTTTGTCATTTTAACCCACAAATTATATCGAAAATTATGCGCTCAGATCTTGTCACCCAGTTCGTGAAAACGTGGATTTTTGTTGTTTCCAAACCTGCTATTGAACTTCTTCCTCAACAAGTTAATTCTTCATAGAAGAGCCATTAGAAATATTAAGAAAACCGTATTAAATAACGCTTTTGTCAAATCGTAGCACTCAGTTCAGTTGCTATGGCAAATTTTTGATGACCTTTTCAATAAATGATAGTAAAAAATAACAATGTTCATCTTCTTCAGGCTTCTTTCTAGGTGTTGTGGAAACTTTGTTTACATGTTGTTGATAAACTTGTACTCGTTTGAAAATTCAAACAATCGCGCTCACGCTCTGACCACTGCTCTTTACGATGTTCGTTGTGATACGTGCTTCACTTTTACTGGAGTTGTTTGGTAAGGGTTGGATGTATAAGTTGATTGACGTGCGGAAAAGATGGTGGTTGCATTTCCTACAGTCAGTCAACTTATACAACCAACCCTCACCTGACAACTCGAGAAAAAGTGGAGCACGCATCACAACCAACATTGTCAAGATCAGGATTTCAGAGTGCGAGCGCTATTGTTTGACATTCCAGGCTAGTACGAGTTTAACAACAATGTGTAAACAAAGTTTCCACAACATATAGAAAGAAACCTGAAAAGAAGATGACATTGCTATTTTATACCAGCATTTGAAGAAAAGTTCATCGAAAATTTGCCATAACAACTCAACTGAATACTATGATTTGACAAAAGCGTAATTTAATACCGTTTTCTTAACATGTCAAGCATTTGTCAAAGTAAAAACTCTACATCACATTTTCACTAGAAATTTTATAGGGGACTTCACATTTCGGTCATGTACCAGTCAATTTTCTAGATATCAGTGCCGAAATCCGTGCTAAAAACTTACCTTCGAGCCTGAATTGAATCAACTACCTATGGAGACCATCCTCAATTCTTTACCGCACTCCATCGCTATACCAACTGTGCTTTTGAAGGGTAACTTGACTTCTTTCATTGCTAACCAGTGGAATAATATCTGCCACTCTGCCTAAAATAAAAACGTTCCGTTGACCAGGATTTGGAGAAGCAACCTATAGATGACAGCTTGTATACTAAACTAGTCCACCGCTAAACAAAAGTGTTGAAGGGGTTGTTGTCTTACAGTACAACTATCCAAATAGAACGTATTCTTCCATTCAGCCTAAAATAAAAACTTAACTTTAGAGTCGTATTTGAACCAACAACCTTTGAATGCCAGCTTCTATTGTGTGCGCGGTGTATCTGAGTTCTGCAAGTATTACGTCTTCCTGGCTGGGGTTGCTTTAATCGATGGCCACGATTGTTTTTGTAACCATCTTGGATATCAACAAGGCACTCGGTTAGTGAAAACGTACAATCGATTATCTGTGTTTGTTCTGCGGAGAACTCACCGATAGGCCGCAGACACAATAATATAGTCCGTGCAGTCTACTTCTAAATCAGCCATTAAAGGGCTTCTCTTCCTTTACAGCTAGCTATAAGCAGTAGAATAAATTCTTCCATTAAGTTAAAATAACAACTTTTCCTTCGAGCCGGATTTGAATCCCCGACCTATAAAGATCGGCTTCTTTTCTGTATTACAGTCCACTGCTGTATCAATTACAAGGTTCGCAGCATTCCTGCCTTCTCTTACTTTTCCTACTTATTTTTTTTCATTCCTACTTTTCCTACGTTTTCCTGCTATTTTTCGGGTGTTGTTTAATTGAAAAGTATTTAATTAAAATATAACTGAAACTTCGTTAAAAAACCTTTGTTAAGGCCATTTAAAAAAAAAAGTTGTATCTCAGGCATCGCCGCACCGCCTAAAAGCTGCCGCATGGACCTTTTTTTTTCATTTTCCTTGCTATTTACCGCAACACTTGCAACAAAATTTGATTACGAGACACCGGACAAAAAAAAAAACCATCACGAGCACCACACCAACAATAGGGGTCACAGTATACCATTATTACTCTTATTATTACTATCTATTATTACCCTTAACTACAGCAATTATTATTGTTGTTGGTGTGGCTAAAAAAAAATGTAAAAAAAAAAAACCGCCTGCCCGCATGGAAACATTTTTTTTCCGCCCGAGAAACAACTTTCTTTTTTTAAATGGCCTAAAACAATTTATTTTTAAAGAAATTAGTTACGTTACATAATTCTTTCACAACGTAGCGTGTTTTCAGTAAGTCTTTGCTCCCGTTGTTCTCTTGCTTTTTTGAAAACTTGACTATTATTTGGCGGCATCTGTAGCTGGATTTCTCATCGCCGCCTATTCGGGTGACAGAAAATCATTCATTCATGTGCTTGGCTAGCGATCGGTTGCTGTACTTTTCACGGTTACTTTCATTGATTTATTAAAGCCATTATTTTGTTAGTCAAGTAGTTCGGTGTGTGAATTATTGATGCCGAGCTCATTCGGCTGCAAAGTTTGTGAAATCATAAAGTAGTTAATACTGCTAGACTAATTAAAAGTAATAGGCCTAATTAATTGTAGCGCACGTTAGGTTCATTCAGAAATCGTTAACTTAATGCATGTCTTATACCACTTGAATACTTTTCATAACTACCATAATTATATTTACACAGAATAAGCTTAAGTATAGTAGAGAATTAAATAAAAATTGTATGTAGGAAATCTATTACGAGGCTAACGGAATGAATCGGCCTGTAACCTCAAAAGCAGGATTATTTATAAGCAACCGAAGTAAAGTGGTGCAGAAAGTTGAAATACTTTCTATGGATAATGGCAAAGCAGTTCTGCACCATACAGTATGCAGTATGTTCTGCTTTTACAGTATAGTGTAGAACTGCTTTGCCATAATCCGTAAAAAGTATTTCAACTTTCTGCACACTTTACTTCGGTTGCTAATAAATAATCCTGCATTTGAGGTTCCAGGCCGATTCATTCAGTTTACGTACTTAGGTTAGCCTCGTAATAAATTTCCTACATACAATTGTTATTTAATCCTCTACTATACTTAAGCTTATTCTGTCTAAATATAAAAAGCACAATAACTGTGTAGTACAGTCCTTTAAAACTTGTATTAAAAAAATAATTATTCAGTTAAAAAGGTTAGATTTTTAAGCTAACTTTTTTTAAGATCTGTTCCATTAGATGTAATCAGTGTTCAAAAAAATCAGGGTTCCACTGTAATACTCTTAAGAGGTAAGAGAGGGATTGGATTTTCGAAGGGTAAAGAGTATAGTGCTTTGTTGTCTAAAAGTAAGTGAACCTTGTGGATCGAATCTATAAATTTGCATCCTTGGCACATTTATTAAAATATGCAATATTTCTGGCCAAACATGGGGCCATCATCAGGTACATAAAAAAACTCCAAAAGACATAATTTACAAACAGTGTGACAGTCTTGGAGTTTGTTTGAGGAAATGGTTAACCCCCCAAATGAAAAAAAAAAAAACGCTTTCAAGAAAGATTTTGGTTTCTGAATTCACTTTTACGGTAGGATACTAGTAAATAAATTTAAAATTTATGTTGTTTCAGGATCTGTTCTTAGTGTTTGAAAATACCAATTTTTCCTACTGTTTGGTAACAACGCCTAAAATTACTGTTTTGTTTTCCTTCTATTTCCTACTTTTTTCTGGCAGCAGTTCCTACTTTTGTTCCTAATTTTTGGGATTTTGTGCTTCGACCCCTGCAATTAACTGAGCTGTCGAAGGGATCGCTGGTTCAGCTAACCCAACTGAATAAAATCTTCCACTCAGCCTAAAATAAAAATTGTCCTGTAATAGAGAAAACCGGTATCCGGTGTTTGGAATTACTGTGGCATGTTTTCAACATTGTTCAGAAAACTTACACTATGTCACAACAATGAACAGCACACTTGTCCACTTCAATTTTCGGTGGATAAAGGAAGTCGTCCACCTTCATCAGAAGCTTCAGTACAAAATGATTGCATCGGTTACATAGAGTGAAGGTTCGTCTCCTTGACGAACCTTCACGAACCTTGACGCTGTGTAACTGATGTGTCGTTTAATACTGAAGCTTCTGATGAAGATGGACGCTGTCCTTTATCCACCGAAAATTTTAGTGGGAAAGTTTGCTGTTCATTGTTGTGGCATAGCGCAAGTCTTTCTGAACAAAAATATTCCTTCGAACCGGATTTGAACCACAGACTTAAGGATACCAGCCTCTATGATCAACTACAGTCCACCGTTCTACCAACTGAGCTATCAAAGGGCATCCAGGGAGGCGTTCCCAATAGAATAATATCTTCCACCCAGCCAGATTTGAGCCAGATTTGAACTTTCCTTCGAGCCAGATTTGAACCTGCAACCTATCGTTGTCAGCTTTTATGCTCGACTGCAGCCCACCGTTCTACCAATGAACTATAGAAGCGCTGATGTTTTTGCTTTAAAGTTTTCCCACTAGAATATATTCTTTCACTCAACCTAAAAAAAAAAAAAATTCTTCGAGCCCCATTTAAAACAGCGACCTATGGATATCAAATCCTAACATCTACTACAGTACGCTGCTCTACTAACTCAGCATTTGATTGGTTGCGGGCTTTCTTTACACCTACCCAGTAGAAGAATATCTTCCAACCATCCTAAACTAAAATATATATCCTTTGAACTGTATTTGAATCGGCGACCTACGGATGCCAGCCTATTTACTTAACTACAGTCTACTGCTCCACCAACTGTGTTTTACAGCTGTCCCATATATATTCTTCAGCTCAACCTGAAATAAAAATTTACTTCACGCCGCAATTCCAACAGCAACCTATGGATACCACTTAGAATGCTGCAGTCCACTGCTCTGCTAACTGAGCTATTGAATGGTACGCAGGCTTTCTCTACGTCTACCAAGTAGAATTATATCTTTCAATTCCAACATAAAATAAAAAACTTCTTCGAGGTGGATTTGAACCAACGACCTATGGATCCCAGCTTCTATACTCAACTTCAGTCCACAACTTCACGTACTGAGCTATCAAAGGGCTAGCAATTTTGATTACAGCTGCAACACTAGAATATATTCTTTCACTTAACTAGAAATAAAAAATAAAAAAAACATACTTCGACATGCATATGAAACAGCAACCTACGGATACCAGTTTCGATTCTCTTCTACAATCCACTGCTGTACTAGCTGAGCTATTGAATTTTTTTGCATGCTTTCTTTAAGTCTAGGCCTACCTAGAATAATTATTTCTTCTAACTTAACCTAAAATTAAAGATTTCCTTTGAGCCAGATACCTATGGATGCCAGCTTACATACTCAACTACAACCCACCACCCTACCAACAGTGCTATCAAAGGGCTGGTAATTTTGCTTTACGGCTCTCCCACTTAGAATAGATTCTTCCACTCAACCTGAAATAACAAAAATTATTTCGAGCCGCAATTGAAACGGCAACCTATGCATAGCTAGGGGTGCATAAAATTCTTACTGGACAAAATTTCCCACAAAAGTTTCCAGCAGATGTTTTTAATTTCCACAACCTTTCACTATGTAAGCAAGCCATTTTTCAGTGAATTTCCACAGTCCTCTGACATTTCCTGCGAACCTTGTTCTAGTGTTCTGGCATATTCTGCACACCTGTCGCAGCATAGCATAGCATTCTCTGCTACAGTCCACTGTCCTTACAACTGAGCACTAACGGAGGAATTCTTTGTCTACCCAGTAGAATAATTAAACAGGGTGAAAAGCAGAGCTCAAGAAGGGCAAATAAATAAAGATGTGGTCCTAGTTACGTTGCCTTTTGAACTTGTATGTCAGACTGCCTGAGAGGGGAATTGAACCCACGACCTTTGAAACCAAAGGCGTACGCCCAAAGCCAAACGGAAACGTCCATAGGTAGCATTTAACACGCACCCTGGTACACACCAATCGCCACTGGAGGGACGCTTGTAGGCGCGCCACACACCCAAACGAATGGACCACCCATAAATAAAACATGGAATTAATGATTAAACAGGATGAAAAGCCAGGGCTCGCTCGAGAAGGATTAAATAAGGGGTTATATGTATGTAACATATGTAAGTTTCAAAGGTCGTGGGTTCAATTCCCTGCTTGGGCAGTCTGATATGCATATAAATCCAAAAGGCAACGTAAAAGGTTTGCATCCGTATTAAGGGTCAGCCTAGGGTCTCTGTGTTAAACTCTCAACTTTGAGTGCTTATAACTCCGTCAAAAGTGAACATTTTAAAACTAAATTTGGAATCCAGCCTCGACTAGTCAAGGCCTCTCTACAGTCCAAAAATTGTGAAATTCGGTCCAGCCAAAGCCGAGATCCAGAGCGGGGCCAAATAGACAACTTCTTGTTCTACTTCTTATTGTTGTTGTTGTTCTGGGGATGCTTTCGTCTGTCCTCTCTACAGGTCAAACAACACCACCAAAAATCATGGGAATAGGCTCAAATCATGGCTTCCTATGTGAACATGTGCCTTTTCAAGGTTATTTTAGTTTAACTGAAGTAGTTATTTAGAAAAAGCCATCACGTGCTAACTGAAACAATGCTTTTTTTTTGCTGATTAAAAAACAAATTCTCCCTACTGTAACGAAGTTCTCCCAACGTACAATAGAGAGCGTTCACAAATTACGTAACGCCTGGAGGAGGAGTTCAGCAAATGTGTTACCATCTGTTACGATGGGGGAGGGTGAGTATGATGAAGTTATAGGTAACACACTAATTGTGTGCTACATTTTTATCTACATTCTTTTAGTTAAACTATTTTTCTTACATCTGTTTAACGACTTAAATTTTCTTCTGCAAATATCTGGTCATTACATCCCTAGGTATTACGACTGCTCATAAAAACGAATTCAATAAAAAAAAAAACCTATACAACTGGAGGGCGGTGGAATCGGGAGGGGGGGGGGGGGAAGAGGGTTAGAAAATGTTACGTATTTTCAGGTGGAAAGGGTCAAGCCAAGTGACACACTGGTGTTACAAAGGGGAACGGGGGTCTAAATAGCTAAAGAAAAAAAAAAGGGTTCCGTAATTTGTGAACGCTCCCTTATGTCAGTGTAGATAACATTCCTGCTGGATTCCTGAATACTGTTCGGTACACTCACGATTCCTACTTGTTAAATTAACGCATATTCGTACTAAGGTAGCGTTCTGTGCAGGAGCAATTCCTAACGTTTCGCGTAGGAATGGTGGCTCACATTCAGTGTAGATACGAATCCTACACCATAACATGAATAATTGGTTTCACTTTTCGGTGTAGATCGGAGTCCTATCTACGGATGAATATACTCTTTCTTACCTACGTCTGTCACGAGGAACATTCCTATTTCTTTCAGATTTTGCACATAGACGAACAAGTTATTAGGTGTTGTTCTTTTTTTTTTTAGGGAGTACGAACCCAAACTGGGTCGTCAGCTTTTAGTTGATACTAATCGCCAGCGTTAATATTAAACATGGAATTGGAGAGACGGAGTCCTCACTATTCACGTGTACGGCAGTGTTTTTGGTTGTTCCTTTCTATTTTTTTTCCAAGTAAGGAGGTATTTGACGAAACAGGCCATTTTTTTGTGTGTGGGGGTTTTTGGGGGGCAGAGGGAATTGTTCCTTCCTGCTTTTTTTTTTTCAAATACGGAAACAGATGAGAACGTAGGTTTTTTTTTCTCTTTCTTTTTTTTTTTGGTGGGGGAGGGAAATACACTGATCCAACTATTCATTTCCAAATAAGGAAATAGCTCACGAAACCGGATTTTTTTTTGGGCGGGGGGGGGGGGGGGCCTTGGATAGGGGGAAGGAAGGGAATTACACACCGCTCCTATATTTTTTTTCCAAATAAGGAAATAGAAGACAAAATATTTTTTTTCGGGGGGGGGGGGGCCACCGCTCCTACTTTTTTGTCCACATAAGGAAACAGATGACAAAATAGCGGTATTTTTTTTGGGTGGGGGTAGGGTTGCTCGCTACTATTTTTTTCCAAATAAATGTTCCGAGGAGGAAAGACGCCTCACATTCAGTGCAGATTCGGACCTTACACCGTAGCGTGCATAATAACCTCACTGTTAGGTGTAGATGGATCCTTCAAACTCCAGATGAATAATAACTGTCACTGGGAAATTCCGATTTCTTTTGGATTTTGCACATGACGAAGTAGCTATTAGTTGATATCAAATGAAACAATGAATGCACCATAGTTGCATTTACACTGTAATGGCCGCCATCTTGAAATCAGGGCCATTTTGAAATAATTATGCTTATTATCGTTAGATTTCCTTCAAATTTAGAACAGAGACGAAATAGTTGATACCAAGTGAAATAGTGAATATGCCATAGTCAGTAGTAATATCTAATGGCCATCGTCTTGAAATTGGGGATCCATTTTGAAATTATGTGTATTGTCCCATTTCGTTCAAATTTAGGTCGGAGACAATACAGTTGATACCGCGTCAAACAGTGAACGTGTCATCGTAACTAGTAATCTGTAATCCACGCCATCTTGTAATAAGTCAGCCATTTTGAAATTATGCTTATTATAGCCTGATTTCCTTAAATAAAAAAAAA
>JAHWFP010081424.1:0-19065 GCA_023313725.1 Lithobius niger
ACGTACCCCGTCCATAGAATGAAATCGGGGGCAGGTCCAATCTTCTTCATGGCGGCCATGGCAGACTCCACGAGCCGATACGGGGAATCGCATCTGTAGTCACCAAATCTTCCACCGGGTCGAAGAGAATTTTCGTTTGTTGACGTCCAGCACATTTCGTAGGCATTTCCGGATGTAGAGTAATTAAGATCCAAGTGGAAATCCGTCACATGCCAAAAGTAACCTGAAATAAAAATTCATAATAAATGGTGGGCTAACTGCTCCAAAGTTTCATGCATAGCTTCTGGAAAAAATGTCGTGTAGCCTTATTCTGCCAAACAAGCATATCCCCAGTGTTCAGGGTCCCGTTTTCAACTGCCGTTAAATTAATAGTTTAAACCAATTTGTATTGGATTGGTTGGAATGGAGAAAATTTTTACACTTTCCATCCTTTTTTTTAAATTTGGAGGATAATTAAAAATAAATAAATAAATAAATAAAAAAAAACAACAGAGCGAACTAACGCTTTTCGTTATTAGAAAAAAAAAACGAACTCGTTTGATGTTTAAGGTACGGTTTAACTGATCCGAAGTCAAAACAGCAATGGAACACAAATAAATTTTCCTGTAAGGTTTAATTTACTGTAGTGTTGCTGTATTGTTTAGTCCACGTGAAATCTTACTGCTGCATTGAAATATTTTTACCGTTTTTACTTTTGTACACGTTTCATTTTGTTTCACTAGGTAATTTAACGTAAACGTCATTAGTTCAACGGGAAACATTGGGTTTAAGGTCAACCAATTTTCGGTTCACCATGTCCAATTTCGATTCTCCAGGTTCAATTTTACTGCATAAGATCGTTTTTGTAGCTTGGTTTCTATGTACGAAGCTTCTATGGGCTAGCAAGCGAGGTCGGCACGGTAGGATTCTTCCTCATCACCGCCGGTCCCTATACCAACTGATTTACTCTACGCATGCGCAGACTTCGATTGCTCTCCATGGCAACGATAAGGTAAGACTCCCGGCAGTAAAAAATAGTCAAAACTTCATTTTTTTACACAATAAAAAGAAAGAATTTGAAATTTACCAAATTTAGTAACATTTCTTGACACTAGATGCTCTTGTTGGCAATGTGTTAACAGACTTTCTTGTATGTGTACATTTTTTGTTTTCAATAAAAAGAGAAAGATTTGATAAAAAAAAAAGGCCAAAATGATAACATTTGAAAAATACACGAGGTATTTAAACTACAGTTAACACTACACGGCATCTATCTCAAATTCGGTTTTTATTGTGAAAAAGTGTGTGTGCAATGGATTTTATTGTTTTTTTTGTATTTAAGCGAATTTAAAAAAAGGCTTTTTTCAACTTTTAAGGGAATATTTTCACAGTCTGCTTGTTTTGAGAGGTGTTAACATTGGAAGAGACTAAATACGATGTGCAAGCCACACCTTTTAGTTTGTTTGATATTCCATTGCCAATAACTCGATGGCAGTACAAACCATTAATCAAGCAACTGCACCCGTAAATCAAAGGTATATGAGGAAGTATTTCAATGTATTGACTTTGGCTTTGAATACGTCACGGTTGTTGCATAGCAACAGTAATAATAAAAACATCAACTGCAGAATATAAGGGCACAATTTCACTTCACGTTCTCGGTCTCAGTGCAATGGGGAAGGTGGCATTGCCCTAAGAATGGCCGGCCAAGCCGTTTTCCATCAGTCCCTTTCACTAATGTCTACTGGGAAACAAATATATGTACAAGAAAGTGGTGTAGTGGTTTATCACTTGCTTCTGTTTTGTATATTAGGACACATTTGAGTTTGATGTGTTTTGGAGGTACACGTGTTATGTCTCCAAGAGTCTCTAGTTTTGGTGGATTGGATTGGCGATTTTGGAAGGCGGGCTACTGCCAGTCGCTTGTGGACGCCATTATTGAATATCCGCTACGAGTCGGCAAGGCCAGTGGCGTAACTAGGGTTTTGTACTGAGGGGGCAACACTAGGCATTTAGCCGAATGGTGTGGGGAGAACCGAATAAGAGCCCCGAAAGCTGATGCATTTTTGCTATTTTCCGGCATTTTCTGGCCTTGTAAAGTGCCGTTGGAAACATTTTTATAAAACTCTGCTGACTGCATTATACGCACAAAAAATTTTTGTCATGTAAATCCTTCAGTTTTTCATACTAGATACTTATTTTTTAAACACTGATACTTTGTTAGAAATGTTGGGAATTTTAAGCAAAATATGGAGTTAGTAATTCTTACTGTTTATTTTTACTGATTTTCGCATTTCTCCATTTGTTACCTGGTTACTTTAGTGATTTAAAGGAGAAACAGTAGAAGTTAGCTATAAGATGAAAGTTGCGTCTTTGACCTCAAAAAAATGCATCCATCTGACGGTAAATAATTTTTCAGCTATGGAAAAAGTTACTTGGCCAATTTGCCGAATAAGCTTTCAAAATCTCAGAGGGGCGAATCGCCCCCCCCCCTCCCCCCACTAGTTGCGCCACTGGGAAAGGCCAAAAACGATACTATTTTGAAATTTCTAGCTGCGTAAATACAAAGCGAGGTGGTAGCATAAACGTACCTACGACTTGGTGTATGCAGCTAAGGTCGGGTTTAAGCAACGATAATCTCGCTCACTAGCTTTTACTTGGTTAATAGTAAATCAGCTCGCTGCTTCTTACCTTTAGGGCGCGTTTACGCAACGACTCGTCTTTGTATTCTCGCAGCTAGAATTTAATCGCGATGGCAAAGGTGTCGTTGCCTAGGTAACAACGCTTCATGGAATAGCTAAATACGACATAATTTGAGTAAATGCTTTCAGTTTTACAATCCGTGACAATAAGATAAAGAATTCCGTCTGACGAAACAGTTTTCCCAGTCGCTTCTGAACCATGTTATTGACTGATTTCGTTGCGAGTCGGCAAAGATAAACCCGCCGCCATGTTGGAATTTCAGGTGATTTCTAGCTTCTAGCTGCGAGAATGCGAGGCGTTGCCTAAACCAGCCCTTACCAGAGCATGCGGCTTTCGAGTTGTATATACGTAGTAACCATGGCAACAAAGCGGACGTAGATCTTCTCCTCGTGCCTCGCGACACGACGTACGATGCGCATGACATCGTTGATTTATGACAACAAGGAAACAATTTTTACTGCAGTACGAAACGAAGGACTGATTTCTGAATGCCGGCATTCGATGGTTGGTTTTCGATTCGATAACCCCGAAATGGACGCCATGTTGGATTTTGAATTCTGGCTGCGAGTAGCCATCTATTCTACCGTCGTCTCATCACTGCCAGAAGCTGTTTTTGTGCAAAAAAAAAGACAACAATGTTGTAGCAATGTTTAAAATTACTGTTGCACTTTGGTGTTTGTCATTGTTGTTATTTATTTATACATTTAATTGTGTATGTATTGCCGCATTCATTTAGAAGAAACTGGAAACTAATCCTAAATAAATAACGGTTGTTTAGCAAATAACGTTCGGCGAGCGAGGTCTCTGTATAAAGGCGAGTTACATAGCGACTCGCCTTAGCATTCTCGCAGCTGAAATTTAATCGCGATGGCAAAGGTGTCATTCCCATGGTAACAACGCTTCCTGGATTAGCTAAATCCAACATCGTTTGAGCAAATGATTTCAGTCTTGTAATTCGTGACAGTGAGATAAAGAATTTCTTCTGACGGAACAATTTTCCGCAATCGCTTCTAAACTCAATTATTGACTCGTTTCGTTGCGAGCTGACAGAGCTAAAATAGCCGCCATGTTGACATTTCACATAATTTCTAGCTTCTAGCTCCGAGAATACAACGGCGAGTCATTGCATAAACGCGCCCTAAATCCGTCCTCAAATTTTAGCTAAAAGCGAGGCAGACGGTAAAGACCAAGAAGCAATCACAACTGAAGTGCGTTGCTATGGTTACTGTTCATGACATTCTATGGTTGAATGTGTATAATAATCCATGACGGTAAGATAAGACTACTGCTGATTGCTGAAGAAAAAATTGTTCACTGTTCGTTAAAACAAGGCTAAACCAAAATTGCCGCCGTTTTAAAGTTCAGGCTAGCTTACAGCTGGCGAAATTGCGTGACTTAAATTTGCCTAAAAACACCAGCTAGAAGCTGCACAATATCCGCCGTTGTCAAGCTAAAATACTGCAAAACGGTTACATATGTTAATAAAATGTCAAATGATCGCTAGATGGTCGTCACGCAATCTAATTAACAACTATAAAAAATAAAAAATGGGCAAACGCAAACAATTTAAGGTGTTTATAGTCAAATAAACTACTTGTCTTTGTCACGTATGTGATAAGCAAGAGTTAAAGCCGGCAAGCCTCGCAAAGTGATTTCGGAAAAAAACAACTTGGCTAATAAAAGTATTCAAATCAGTGATGCAACTGCAGGTCAGCTCATTCGAAACGGAAACCCTTTCACAACAGGGCCATCTATTTAAAAAAAAAAAAGAATACCCCTCGTCCCTTTTCATTTTCGGGGGGGGGGGGGAATCACTCCCTCCTTTGCTGTATTGATGATGCCATTTACTTAAACCGCAAATTCGATAATTTCTCAGACAGCAACTGTAAAGCATTTTATGAACACGCACATACACCACACGTTGCGTTTTATTGACTAAACTATAGGGCCATCGTCACTATCACTGTCGTCATAATGGAGCGGGCTCCGCTTTTTCTACTGTTTGCCTTGGTTTTCCCCATCCCTCTTTCCACCTCTGCCCGAACTCCTTCTTCAAGGGCATGTCTGCTTTACGCGAAGCTCAAGTTTCAAACGTCAAAATAGGTTGATGAGAAGTGAAAATATCTTCAGTTTGTGTTTTATCTACCGATCCCGATTTCGGTAAAGATCGGTAAATATTGGTAAAGATCGGGCTCAGTGATCGGGGTCAGCGCAGCCTCACAGTTAAAAATCAGTGAAGCCGCCTCTTGATCATCAACAATCACTTTTGACGACGCCCAAACTTTGCAGGAAATAAGCTATGACTTCATTGTTGTTGGCTCTTGGCCCATTTTGTCACTCTGATGGTTCCTCAACCCCATATCCGATTCCGGGTTTTTTTTTTTTTTTTTTTGATAAACCTTGTCCAGATACCCGTGCTACTGCATGCAAAATGAGGTTTGGTAAGTCCCTGTGGTTTTCGCGTGATACGCGGTCTAAGATTACATCGTAGCGGAGCTTCTCTCGTCCGTCGGCCTCGCTCCGCTCCAATCAACGTACCCAACGCATACTTTACAAAGGATATGTCAGTACAGGATGGCTCGGTGAAAAAGTGTTCCTTATATCTATCTCATGTGTAGCCTACTCCAGCGTTTTCCCGGAAATATTATCTTTTAATTCAGACCGATCCAAGCAACGTAAAACCAAGTAGCCCTTCGGGAAATTTTCCGCCTTCCCGGCAGGCCAGTACGCGTTTGATTTAAACTATTTATGGGCCCAACGAAGTCACCCACAGACAGTTATTATTTCATGAGACATTGGATTTATTTCTCTGAAAGTTTGTAACGGCTATTGGAGATTCTTCCACTTAATAAGACACTCGATTCTTTCATAACTTAGAATCGTTAGCAGGTCAAATTTTGTTCACATTAGTATGAAAAAACGCTTATAAAGCGTATAAAATACGATGGAAGCCTTTAAAAAACGTAATGCTCTAAAGGATCAGATACAAGAAAAAAACATGTAAGCCATTATCGTCGCACTAGTCGTGTAAAAGAAGCTCCAGCTTTGTCAGCCTTAAAAAACACTTAATGCTCTAAAGGAACAGATACAAAAAACGACAAAGGCTCTTGGTGCACTAAATTGATAAGTTCGATGATCAAATTCCTGTCTCATATATTTTCTGAGATATTTAGATTTTTCGTCCGTCTTATGTCTGCGGCAGTAAAGGAGCCCGATCTAATAAGGCCAGTGACCCCGAGCACTTCATGTCCAACACAAAGACATTTGCCATCTCTCGCTCGCCCGAGTAATTGTCAACTTAAGATCTTAATAATATACTTAGTTTGTAAATTGTTCATCTTTTTTTTGACTTCTTGTCTTGCTCAGCACTAAACGCAACAAAAGTGATTATCGTTAAACAGCTTGTTTCTTCATGCTATAAACAGCCACGCCTGGTATCACCGCTACTCTTGGTATTTTTATATCTGAGAATTTATTGCGTTGTCTGGAATTATTACATGATTTACTGTATATTTGACAATTGTATTTTTCTGACTTTTTTGCAATCTTCGCTTTTTTTATATGACTTATACCCCCATCGTTAAGTGTTGGAAAGATTTTTTCCAGTCGTAAGCAAAAAAAAACTATTGATATAACATCATGATACACAGTATGAGAAACTGGTTCGTGGTTTATTGGGGACACCTTGCATTTTCTCTTGTAAAGCATTGCAACACTGGTATTTCATGTAACTCACTCTGATATCATTGAGAATTGTAAAATTATGACAATATATTTTTATCTTGTTTACTTCTTGGAAGTCTTACGCCAACTGCCGGCTCAATTTTAAATCTTACTATTTGTTTTCTTAGAAAGGTGAGGAGGAAAAACCCAGGGATCCAAACCGGAAAACCTCCGATCACAGTGGGGTATGGAGATTAAGACCAGAACTAACCAGAATGGATCCCATAGCCCCTAAAGAAGACTGGTTGTCTCTCATGCTACCCTACAGCCAGCACTGTTAGACGGGGACTTGACCAGGTTCCCCCTTGCAGTCACTGACGAGATCAACTTCTTCACTAACCAGGCTGAGCTCTGCCCCCATTCTGCAGCCTCCATGACTACCAAATCCCTCTAATTTCTCTCTAAATCAACTTTTCAGGTCTGGAAGACATGTATCTTCCAAGCGTACTCAGTTCTAATTGCGTTACAGTGGCGCATTTTCAAAACACTGTGCATACAAGGAAAAAAATAATTTCTACAAAATCTTTAAGGCCAAGAATAGTTTAGAAACGTATTATTCTTACGTGAATCCAAAAGATCAAGAGCTTAGCAATGCCGATTACCATCACAGACTACACACCCTATTGATATCGCTGGATCAACTGAAAATAGCTGGATTAGGAGTTTCAACCCCGCTTTCAGGAAAAAACCATGAGAAACTCGGACAACAACTCACCTACAGAGCAATAAATAAGCATAAATCGTAGCAAATATATCCTTTAGACCATTTACAGAGCCCTTGAAACTCTCAAATTAGTACAATTTACCCTCACCACAACAATCTTGACGCTGTTAATGTGTTTTTCTTCCCCTTCGTCTCCCGAGTCCCCCTCCTTCTTCCCCCGTACACTGTTGGAACGTTGGAAAGTCGTACTAAAGCCGGGGTTGCATTCGGTCTCCTTCCACATGAGAGGACGAGACGAGACGAGACTGGAGCCCTGACTCCGACCTAGTACCGCTTCCACGCTGGTCCTCCAAACACCACGTTTGGTGTGTGGGCCCCGACTTGTAACCACAGGCAAAATCGGACACTCTTCCTTCCACACCTCTTTCCACACTGAACCCCAACATCGCGTCCATGGTCCGGACTTTAGTTAATCTTACTCTCGCTACAACATTTTCGGCGCTATCGCTGGTTTTTTCTCCCCTCCTCCTGCTTTCCCTTTATCTCGCTATTGCTCATGAGCTCTCCAAGAGTCAAAAGGCTCCCCTAAAGTGCGGGCCCGCACACCGACCCTTTCCACACTGAAACATGGGGTCGGAGTCTGCGTCTCAATCCCGGACTCTAAGCAGGACTTGAAAGTCGGGGTCGGGCCCGGACCCGAGTCGGAGTACAGTGTGGAATGGTCAGGCTCGGGTCCGGGGCGGATCCGGACTTTTTCCCCAGGGTAACAGGTCAACTCGAGGTCGAGTTAGTGGCGCAAAGTTGCAGCTTGCTTGATGTTCACATTGGACTGCCAGTCCAAACGAGTATTAGGCAAAGTACAGCACCATTCGGTTTCGGTAGCTGGTGTGTCGATCTGCCTGCAACGAAGCATTTGCTGTAACCAGTTACAATCAGGCAGGCAGTGGTGCAATGAATATTCGGTAATTATTCAGCCTGTTCAGCCAAATAATCAAGTATTCGGTATTCAGCAGAATAATTGGCGAAGCAAGCGAGCGAAGCGTAGCCTATAACGGACACTAGGTTGGTTGGTTGGTTGCACTTTTGTATTCTTGGTGGAGCCTAAGCCCTAAACGAACGGACCGATTGGAATGGAATTTGCCACATCACTTGAAATCACTTGCGGAAGAAATTGCACTTTTTTTCCAATTTATCCAGCTAACACTTGCTGTAATACATTTGGAATCCTGTGTAGTTAAGGAATTCCGACGAAGCATACACCGCGCTCCCGGTAACCAATTGAAAATTGGGGCAAATTAAAACATTATTGATTCCATAGCTAATAACCTTTTCTGACATAACTCAGCGAAATAATAACGTTTGATCATTGCTTTTAAACACTATAGAAAGTCAGGCAACCGTAAAAAAAAGAAAACGGATTCCATTAATGACACCCATTAGCTTCATTCGAAAAAAGAATGCTTGGAAAAATTCATTTCAACATGGCGCGAAAGTGGCTTTTACACTGTTGGTGGTCATTTCGAATACGATACCAGAAATCGTCGGATCATGACGAAGCAGTTTATATAAAGTGAAAGTTCCAACAGACGACGTGTTTATACGCAGCCAAAAAAATAACATACCTGCGTCTAATAGGTTTAAGATTCCTCGTTGCTACGGCAAAGTGAAGTCTCGATACCGTGTTGCATGAATGAATAGGCCTACTGAATAATGCGAGAGTTGTTACACATCTAGTATGATATACAGTTACCTGACGAGCGACAAGAAATGCGGCGTCAGAAATGAAAAAAATACAATACTCCTTAGTATTATGTAAAATACTGTAACTCAAAGGATCGTTCTTTCCATATTTAGAACTGTTTAAAGAGGCGTAGTATGGCAATAGTTCAAATCGTCTTATTTGCCTTCACTTGCTTGTTTATTCCGCATATTTTCCTTCTACCCAACAGCTTTTGTCGTATCTTACAGAACTGACTCGAAGGAACCAAATATCAAGTAACAAGTCATACAACTGACCAAAAAAAAAAAAAAAACAAGAAAAACTGGCTTTATTTTACACATGTTGTGCTCGCCTCCAGAGAAAGATCAATTGTGCCATAGTTCACCGTGACCCCGGAAGTGGAAAGTGATCACGATGCGTCAGCTCTTTGGGTTCCTTATCACTGTTGAAAGGATCAGCACTTTTTTTGTCCATTTTTTGTTGCTTTTTGAAAAGTACAAACTGAGTTGATGACACACTAATTAAAAGTTTCTCACTGCTAGGAAAACATGCAAAGAAAGAACGTAATACAGCAAAAATAATCACTGCCGACAATTGTCTGTGTAATGTGGCTCGGATCCATCGAACGGGACAGTAACTAAAGGACAGAGATTTTAAATAAGTACCGAATTTTTATTTTCTTATTGCGAAATGCGTATGAGGGCGGTCATCAGAGGCCTACTGGGAGGCCATTAACGAAGCCTAGGTCCTTTCCTTGTGGCATTTCGTAGAAATCAGTCATCATGAAAAAAATTCAATAGACCCCTGACAGGCCCTTGGAGGATATAATTACACCGGGAATCTCCCGACAGGCGTTAAACTAACTTTGTCGACTAGAAAACCAAATCTATAGGATTATTAGTAAACAACTAATGTAACAACGTGGCTTCGTTGCCACCATTTTTTCGGTGGGAACGAAAGAAGGTACCAAAAGGACCTAGACCGAATTATCGGTGTAATGAGGGCCGAAATTAAGGGGGGGGGGGGGGGAAGAGGCAGAGCGTGTACTGCCCCGGAGCCCATAATGACAGAGGGGCCCCAAGCACAGTCCAGGGGCTTCCGAGCAGTAGAGTCAGTACCGAAATTTTGTCAAAAGTAACATTCACAAAATCTTTTCCAAGAAATGTGTGGCCCCGGGCCCCCATGATTGAAGTTACGGCCGTTGCTGTAATTCTCCACGAGGATTCCAACATTAAATACAGAAAGATGTACCGAAAGTTCTAATTTTTCCAACCCTCGTGCTATCGATGTTAATGTCTGCCGATATATATACTCGGTTTGAAAAACTTTCATTCTCCAGGAGTTGCATACGGTATTGCCCGATAGTTTTAATAGTGCAAACGAATTTACCGTTAACTCAGTGAAGCCATAGTAACGCAATGATTGTAATGGGAGCGATCCGTCAAAAATTCATAAATTAAAATCATTATGACGTTCTATCCGTTAGACGAGAAATATGAAACTGCGAAATTATTGTTTTCTTTTGTTTTATTTGTTAATTAAAGTTATCTGAAAAGTAAAGCACGATTTGACGTAGACACACAGCTTTTTTATGTTGGTTTCATTCCTTTTTTGCTTTCGTTCTCTTTTATTTTGCTTTCGTTCTTTGTTATACTGTGCGCAATACAAAACGGAACGAAAGCAATTTAAAGGGAACGAAACCGACGTAAAAAAGCTGTAAAATAAGATGTGCTGCCACCGAACAGGGCTAGTAGTATTGAAACAGATAATTTTGTTGTTTCAGCACAAAATTCCTTTCCAATAAATGTCACTCGACCTTCGGTCTCCGAAAATTTAAATTTGAAAGAAGTTTCGTGCTAAAAGGCTAAAATTATACATTTCGTAATAGCACTAGCGCTGTTACAACTGATAATTATTGACAGAGAGGCCTCTGCCATGCAATTGAACCCTCTTTCACTTTTAAAAAAAAATGCTGAAATTATACACTGATTGAAGAAACGTAGATTAGCGTTTCAAAAGCGGAGGCCTTATTCCAGAGCAGACTCAACAATCTAGTAGGAAAAAAAAACCCATATCAAATTTCAAGTTTTCAGAAATCCTTGTAAAACTAGATAACAAGAAAACACACACCGTGAACTCATAACTCTTCAAAACCCTTCTCACCAAGATTTATGAGGCTAAACGTTATTTTGACTGATTTATTACGGATTTATTTTGACAGATTTACTAAACTGGTCTTTATCTCTAGTCCAGTAGTCTTGTCCGTGGAATAAACTATTTTTAATACCAAAAGTCCGCGAAAACAAAGTTCAGCTTTTACTCATAAATTTCGCTCATAATTGCTCCCTTGTTAATACTGAATACAGCGCACAACCAATGCAGCTGTTGCTTAGTTCCTTGCAAATTAAAGCAGACGCATCGTGATGAGAACGTCTTGAAACGTAGTCGATTTTTCATACACGGATAATTGTAATCCCTGTTCTTGTGTAAAAGGCAGCAATGAATTCTTTCCAACAATTCCTTATCTCAATCAGGGAATTGGAAGAAAACGCAAATTTATAAAGCTTAAAGCTAATATGTTAGTAAGGCTTGGTTAAAAAAATCGCAGCACGAACCGAACAGTATTCTGAATTGCCTGTTGGAAAGAATAACTTCTCACCTTTCAAATAAACGTAATTGTAACGGATTATCTTATTTAAGAGCTTACAGTTACAGGAAAACTAACCCTTAACTAAAATGTACTTACTCAGTCTGCGAAGTCGTTTTTTTAGGAGAGATTTACACTTTGCACAAATACTGGCGACATTCACGTTTGAGAATTCTACATTCCCAGCCCCATGTCACTTGCAGGTTCCCACGCGGGAACTCGCAGGTTCTTAGCAGGTTCTTAGCATCATTCAATCTTTTCTCGGCTTGGCCAGAATGCTATACACTCGGCTGTGCTTTGCTCGCTATGCTGTAGTTCCCCGGGTATCCCTCACATACCTCGTTTCTCGTCGCTGTATTTTTTTTTATGTTTATACATGTATTGTGTTTGGGTCGTCAATGAGTGAAAGCTAAAAATCATTGTAAGAAATGACTTCGAATTTACATAAATCACTGTGAATGCTCTTGCTGGAAAGAGTACATCCCCACCCTTTTAACAAACGTGGTTAAAATGTTCGCAAATCTAAGACAGAATGGACAAATTACCTCTGTTATAAACAAGACTAACATGTTGCAGTTTTTAAAGTGGCTAACGATGCAAAACACACCATCAGAACAAACAATCGCAATAAAGCATTTTAGGACCGGAAGTGAGAAGACTGGTCACATAAAAAAAATCAACTTTTGGTCGTCGTTCTGTGACTCCAACACGCTTCTTTTCTAGATTGAAACATATCATTGCGGAAATACATCCTTAGAGCTAAGAATGGGAGACACCCATATATTCAACTTCGATATTTCACGGAGGAATAGTGTATAGTGATAGGTCGTAACACAACACAAAAATGTAGGAAGCAAACAAACAAAAATACTGTTCTGTTATCTATCACTGCGTCAGCTTACGAAAGGCACCGTGTAAAAACTAAACAGTTATAAATAAATAAATATTGCCGGTTACTTCACCGCACCAAATATACGAATTTTTATCTCGCATTCTAAAAAAGCTGACTTTAATTAATCATTTTGCTGTGATATTTTGTTGCGAAAAGAATTGTTATCTGAAGTACAACAGAATGTCGAGAATAAAACTTGTTTCTTTTTTTATTTTTTTACGCTGTACTGTTTTGTCCAGTTTCCGTAGAACGAACCGTGCCTTGCACCTGATTTCTCGTGTCACAGCAACGGAATATACTTTAAGGGCGAATTTACGCATTGACTAGCCTTTGCATTTTCGCAGCCGTCGCAGCATCATACTGAAATTCAAACATGGCGGCGGTTTTAGCTCTACCAGCTCGCAACGAAAACAGTCAATAATACGAGTTCAGCGACTGGCAAAAGTATTTCGTCAGGAGGAATTCTTTATCTTATTGTCGCAGATAAAACTGCTATCATTTGCTCAAACGGCGTCGGATTTCGCTTATCCAAGTAGCGTCGTTACCATGGCAACGAAACCGTTCCCAAGTTGATTAAGTTTTATCTGCGAGAATGAAAAGGCGAGTCGTTGCGTAAAAAAAGCTCTTTATTGCCATGGCAAAGGTGTCGTTGCTATAGTTACAACACTGCCTCTATTAGCTATCGCTTACATCATATGATTAATTTTTTTAATCTTACAATCCGTGACAATAAGATAAAGAATTCCTGCTGACGAAATCATTTTACCAGTCGCCTCTAAACTCCCATTACTGACCGTCTCCGTTACGAGCCGGCGGAGCTAGAATCGTCGCCATGTTGAAATTTTGTATTATTTCTAATTCTAGCTACGAGAACGCAAAGCTTTATCGGTGCATAAATACGCCCTCACAGTGTAAAGGCTAATAGCCACAAGCCTGGCAACAATTATTGTGTAATACTGAAACGTGTGAATATAGCTTTACTGTTAGCCATTAGTATCATGAACAAAACATCAATCAGGAAGAAGAACGCGATCAAAGGTCATTGTCCGTCCAATTGATAAACATTGTTAACGATGCTGAAAATGATTCCAAAAATGAATTATTGCAGTTTTTAAACGGGTAATGAAAGTACAGTTGTTCTTTTTATACATTTAAAAAATTTTTTTTGTCTCATTGCTTTCTATATTTTGCCTTAAAATAAGAGTCACACTTTTTGATTCTTTACCGTAAAGTGTTACGTAGGTCAATGGAGCATCTCAATGTTTGTTTTAATGTTGGATTCTTAATAGATTTTTAATGAATTCTTAATGTTCGAATCCATTACCTGCTCATTTCAAACATTCCCAAGGTCGCTAAAATTCAATTAAGTGGTTCTCAAGAGGCTCGCAATCCCATGGGTTTTCATAGAGAGCATGAAACGTTTTTTAAGCCATAGTCGAAAAATCTCCGATCACGCATCAATGCTTTCCCCAAACATTTCCTAGTGCCGATGACCGTATGAGCCCGAGCTCCAATCACCCCTCGAAACGAATCTAAGGGTCGTTGAGAAGCGTGTAACAAATAAAAAATTGGGTCGAAAGAAAGACTTTTAATAATGTACAGCATTTGTACTCTGAATGTAACTGAAGCTTGCATTGAAAGCGTAGGTATAGTACACCGCAGCAAAATTTAAGTTCTGGGACAAATTTCGGTTATAATCATTGTTGCAATTCTAATTTTTGTTCATTTACCGACTGGTAGGGTTTGGTCGCTCATGTGTATGTACAGGTTATAGCGAATTAAGTTTCTTCAATCAAATTTTTGCGCACAATGGCTAACAACGCTGAGTTTCGTTTGCTTCGTTCATTCAGTCAGGACGACAGGAAGAACCGTTTCAAAAATACTCAAGCATCGTCTGTTTTTTTTATTTTATTATATTTGCCTCCCCCTCCCCCACACACACCTTCAGTGTTAAATAAATAGGCATGCAAATTTGTTAAGCAATTTGTTTTAGCCTTTTAACCGTAACCAACTCATTCCTTTGAAGCATACTTAACCATTTGCTGTCATATTTTAAGAACAAAAGGAGGTACATTGGAGTTGTAATCGTTGCAATTACATTTTTTGCCCATTTACCGAGTACCAATGGTCGCGCACGCAATGATGATCAACTGTTGAGACGAAAATTTGAAAGCCATACCACCTGGACCACGAATTGGTATATAGGCACCGAAAGAAAGACATAACCGTAGCAAATTAAGGAACCGTTTTCGGACAGTAGTGGGTTTTCGTGAGGCAACCAGACGTTTTCAAGTGTGGGCAAGTTTTTTTGGTTTCGGTTAAGGTTTAGAAGGAGTATGTAGCTCATGGCTTTGTTGACTATGGTAATGAATAAATAAAGACAACACGTGCACGAAGAATGAAAAAAATGTTAGTTTTAATTGTAACGATAAAAAAAAAGGTTTTTTTTTTTTTAATTGTAGCGATGTTGCTGTAACTAATCTATATAACTAAGATCGTAATATTTGTTTGTTTGTGTGTGTGTCGTCAGATCACCGAGATTCCCACTACTAATTCCCATATCTTTTGTTTGTACGTCCACAGTGGGAATCTCCATAATATTATTTTGTCTGCCAAACGAAATTCTCTCTTCTGTTTAAGTAATGATTCAAACTGTGTTTTCAACAAAGAGGCACAGTACGGGTGACGTCGTATGTTTTCCAGTCACACTATTTTCGTACAAACGGAATCTATGCCTCTATATCTCTTAACCCTGAATCTAACTAAATCTAATGAAAACTTGGGTGACTGCTAACGGAAAACCACATTTATGTGTGTGCGTGAGTGCAGTGGGAATCTAGATAATCCGTATTCTATTGACGTACGTAGTGGGAATCTCGGTATCTTTAGTCTGTTGAATATTTTCATGCAAACGGGATTTAGGCCTCTATCTAAGTCTCTTAACCCTGGATCCAACTAAATGTAATGAAAGCGTAGGCGACTGTTGACGGTAAATTACAGTATTTTCGTGCAAACGGGAAATCATAACAATGCTATAAAAAACGGATGCTATATACGGGGTGCTGCCCTATAGTTATCCTTGAGCTCCTAAGGATCTTACGTGATAAAATTAGTTTATAAAAAAAAAGATACACGGATTACAAACAAAAATGTCAACTTTGCCGTAAACAAAGTGTTCATGATTGAAATACTTGTTAAAAAATTTATGATTGTTAATTAAATCATCAAATGTACAATTGAAAAAATTGCATCTGTATACGTACTGTTGTTTTTTAAGGGTGTTTTTTTTTTTAATTCGTAAAGCAGAACAGTACTTAAACAGATGCAATTTTCTGAATTGTACATATTTGATTACTTCAATAAAAAATCCGTGTAATTAGCAAGTAAAGTGAAACTTCAACGTATAACCCTTTTTTACGGGCACAGTTGACATTGTTTGTAATTTGTAATAACGTCTTAATCTTGTATATCTTCAGTGCAGATTGCATGCGTTGTTGTTTATGAGACCAGAGCGCAAATTTGTGTGACTATTTAACCTTGTCACGCAATTGGGCATTTAAAGTATTGATTGTGTAGTTGTTTCTGTGCACTGGTTTTGATGACGATTTTGCACGGACGTTGACGTACGATTCTTTTAAAATGGACTAACAAACAATTAATCATTGCGTTTGGTAGCAATTTTCAATAACTCAAACGTCGTAATAAACCAGGTTTGGCAGTCTGAATATCACTCAAGGGAAGACAGTTGAAGAAAAAATGTAGTTTTCTATATACTTGATTCCATCTTAAAGGGACAAAAATATTTCCGGTATGTCGTGCGACCCGTTGAGAATAGCGTTTGCAACATGTACACAGGTTAAGAGTTAATGTTGCAAAATTATCTCGCACTAAAGGGGAAAAAAACAGAATATGACTGTGTTGTCAACATCAAATAAGTTTGAACTAATGTTGCAAAGCCAACAAGGATGCTTGTACCTTAAAACTCGTATTTTTAGCTATCACTTTGAAATCACACAACAACAAAATGGGTTCAGATTGTTTTGTTAGCTACCTCATTAGTTTTCAAAAATATGTTTTTCTACGATTAAAATTATCCAATAGTTACTGAAAAATGCGGCTAAAACTTGTACAGTACGGTGCTACAAAAATTATCGTTCTACGATCCAGGACTGTGATCAAAACAGATTAAAATCTTTGTTCGGTTCCTACGTATTTTGTTTTGATTGATTCTCATCATTATAACGAATATTATTTTCCAAAGAGGTTGTTGATTTTCTACAATAGGAGCGATTATAGGAAAACAAATTTGTTCATTTTGTCTTAGTCAAACCATACAATTGTGTAGAATTTGTTTAAAAACCAAACTTTTAAGGATTCACACGTCGTGATAAAAGTTTGAAGTCGTGATAACATTCATGTATCAAACACAACTTCATCTCTCAGAATAAAAATTACGCAAAATAAACACGCGAAAAATTGCCCAATAAGTTCCGAAGTTTTAACCTTTAATTATTCAGCGGGGAAATTTTGTTGTATCCATTCACCTGTAACAGATCATTTTTTGGGCTCCTCCTGTAACGGCCATTTCAGATGTAATGGTTGATGACTCTTGCAAGGGTTGATTACAGCATGCAGTTAGATTTCACGGGGACTAAACACCACAACATGGTGGTATCTGCAACTTTATAGGAAAGCTTATTTGTATTCCTTTCCGGTTTTGACTTGCATGCTCTTAAACTTACCTTAAACATCATATGAGTCTTTTGTTTTCTCCGAGTTTAAAATTAAAAAAAAAAATTTTGCTTCTTAATTAGCAAAGTTTTTTTTACGCTCGTTGGCTTAAATTTTTTTTTTTGTTTTCGCCGTATTTGCGTCCAATTATTTTGAATTTAGTATTTTTAGTAAACTTTACACATATTACACCGAAATTAATTCTCGTTTCGCCTCACTGATTTACTTTTATGTGGCTATATTTCTAACCGAGTGTTCATTCCGTTGCAGCTGTTGCAACATAATCGCTTCCCGCATTATAGTACTACTACTTGTTTACGTTTCGCGGCGCGTGCACTCGTGCACCGGCACCAGTTTGTTTCCGTTGTTCCCACTGACAACCGTGTCAATAATCCTTAAAAAAAATCAATAATTATCGATCAGTGCTTAATGGGCAATTCAACGCCAACGAATATGCCGTTTTCGATGTTGTGTGTTAAGAAACGTGGGAGGGTGAAAAAAGAGCCGCTCTCGTTGTGATACACAAACACGATAAAAAGGACTTACCGGAGTGATGTGCGGGGGCGGAGGAGACCTTGAAAAATAACCAACACGACGTCACCGTTATCAGCGTAATCACGTGACGAGGCATGTTGCTCTAGCTCTAAATGCGCCACGACACTCCGTCAGCCCCTTTATACCAACATCTGAAGAGCAAACCGCACGTGTTTTTCGAAGCGCCCTCTCCTGGCCTCGCCAGCTTCGCCTCCACGCACCAGGGAAACCGAAGATTGCATACATTACCTTGAAATA
The DNA here is from genome assembly GCA_023313725.1 of Lithobius niger. NCBI lineage: Eukaryota > Metazoa > Arthropoda > Chilopoda > Lithobiomorpha > Lithobiidae > Lithobius > Lithobius niger. Next base: position 17,852 of record JAHWFP010081424.1, read on the forward strand.
TGTCGTAATGGGTATTACCAGGTCATTATACACAATAGGCCTTTCTATTACAAAAATACAATTACCAACCATTTGCGGAGTAAACAGTTATGTCACGGTAGTTTTTGCTAAGGAAGCAAGTGATTGAGCATTTTTCCTCGCAAAATTGTTCCTCATCCTTTTGAAGTATTCTTGGCCTTATTATTTTTTTTTTTAAGGAACGATGAGTGATAAACAAATTAGACTTTTTTTCTTTCATTTTCTTATTTATTTATTCATTTGTTTGTTTATTTTCTGGCCTGTTTTAACCGCAAGATGTAAACACAATGAATTGTGATTTTACGGGAACGGTTTAGGAAGATGAATGAAAAGAGAAAATTAAGAAATTTTGGATTATTTTTTTTTTTAACTGAACAAAATGTGTATGGGGTTGCCCAATAACACTTTTAGCCAATTCGTCCGATGCGATCCAATCCGATAAAGATGCCAATCTTACGAAATAGCAGTTTAAAAAAATGCATTTATTTATTTATTTACTTATTTATTTATTCATTTAAAACAACAAGAGAGCTCCAGTTTCTCCAAAGGCAAGACAGGAAAAAATATCGTGCTATGTAAATACAAAAGTCAACAACAACAAAATTTCTATAAACAATAAGATGGGTACACGGCTAGATAAACAGGAAAAAGTACAACAGTTATAAAAAACAAAAAAAACCACCCCCAACCACCCTCCGCTTGAGCTGCCACAGGTACTAATTTTTTCATACTTTTCGCACACCTACTTTTAATTTTTTTCACATTTTTGGAATACATACTTTTCATTTTTTCCCACATTTTTCGCATACCTCTACTTTTCATTTTTTTTTCACATTTTCGCATACCTCTACTTTTCATTTTTTTTCACTTTTCGCATACCTCTACTTTTCATTTTTTCCCCACTTTTTTGCATACCTCTACTTTTCATTTTTCCCACATTTTTCGCATACCTCTACTTTTCAATTTTTTTCACTTCGCGTACCTCTACTTTTCGTTTTTTCCCACATTTTTCGCATACCTCTACTTTTCATTTTTTTCCACATTTTCGCATACCTCTACTTTTCATTTTTTTTCACATTTTCGCATACTTGTACTTTTCATTTTTTTGCCACATTTTTCGCATACCTCTACTTTTCATTTTTTTTCACATTTTCGCATACCTCTACTTTTCATTTTTTCCCACATTTTTCGCATAC
>JAHWFP010081424.1:19075-41175 GCA_023313725.1 Lithobius niger
TTTTTTCCCACATTTTTCGCATACCTCTACTTTTCATTTTTTTTCACATTTTCGCATACCTCTACTTTTCATTTTTTTCCCACATTTTTCGCATACCTCTACTTTTCATTTTTTTTTTCACATTTTCGCATACCCATTTTTGAACACTACATTTCATGTGCAATATGATGCACGCAACTTCATGTTAACGTTCATCACTTCTGGTCAGCAAAACGAAGCAAGTTTTTTTCCGGTTACACGGCATTTTGGTTTCAATGTTACGAAATTAATTACAGAAGCACCTAATTCTGGATGAAAAATTAGGATGGATAATTTGCTTGTTTTTACTTGAGCTTGTGAAAAATATGAGCAGTGGTATGAAAAAAAGGAAAAATTCACATTTTATCACATTTTATCGCATTTTTCAAAATTTTTTTTGCCATTAACAAATTTCCACATTTTTTCACAGTGGCAGCAGCCCTGCAAACCATTGTCACTGACAAACCCTTTAGCAAAGGTTTTCAAAGAAGCTTAGTTTGACGCTACACTGACACACAAAAGAAAGACCTGACCACACAAATTTTTAAAACGGTGCATCCAACACCACCCGTGCACACAAAGAATTTCAGCATGGAAGCAAAACTATTAGCAAGTGAAAATTGTTTTCATGCAACAAGGATTAAGTGCACCATTTGTTAAAACGGTGCATCCTGTGCAAAAGGTGCGTCCTATGGTACGAGTCGCTGATTGAGTGAGTGAAGCGAATGAAAATCAGCGTTTTTGTTAACTAGTGTGACTAAATATTTGATTGAAGAAACTTAATTCGGTGAAACATGGACATACACATGAGCCACCACACCGTACCAGTGTTGCAAACGGCGCATCCAACACCAGCCGTGCGTAACACTTGCTTCTTCTATTATGAGTAAAGCAGAAAGTGCACCTAAGTTTCCATCCATAACAAGCTCGTCTTTGTTAAAGGCAAATTATTAATGCATGAAATAAGTGACGATGGGGTGTAAAATTCTATCTTTATTTATTTTTTTAAATTAGGGTATCGAATTAACGAGTATATTAACGAAATAAAAAAAAAACTTTCTGAGCTAGAAAACTGACGTTCAAGACTTCGTTATTGTGCAGACACAATTAGCAATTGGCCCTCCTCCACATCCGCCACCACTTCCCTTCAGCTATAAAGACAACTTGGTGAGCACCTCCCAGATGTGACCCATTTTTTTCTGTTGCAAAACTGTTGTTTTCTCTTTTATGGTGACTATAACGTCTCGCCGTCTATCACACTCGGGAATTAAACAGCAAAAAACATCAACAACGAATTTGTTTGTTTTTTTTTCGTCTTTGTTTTGGATATTTGCTTTCCTGTATTGAGGATTGGAATATCATGGTAAAACTAGAGGACGACACGACATCAATATCAGACAAGTGGGCCTATTAGCCTGGCTAATGCAGCTAACAAATTTGGATTTAAGATGGCAATAATTTTTGTTTAAATATTTCATATTTGATTTACCAGGCTTCCTCTGAAACCTACATTTGACTAAGGAAGTGACGTATTTACTGGTCTGGCTCACCTTTAGCGACTTTTGTGCGAAATGTTTTACTCTAATATACTATCTTTATAATAATATCGGAGACCGGCTAAAAGGAAAGCCTAAAGGAAAACCACTTCTCCCCTCCTCGCGCCCGCATTGAAAATGAACCCTCCCACTCTACGTCCAGCCAAAAAGGAGCCAGGCATGAGTGGTCGATCAATCTGACAAGTCGTCGGGAAGAGTGTTGGGAAAATGTCCCGGGAAATGTGACCGGCCCCGTGCAAAGCACGAGCTTCCTCTAGTACACTATATATATTTTTTTTTTCACTGAACGCTATCAGAAACTTAAACTTATTGTACGTGACTACCAGTTTCCCGGTTCAAATCTCAGGTTTTTCCGTTTCCTTTACAAGACTACTTTCTCCTTACGTCTACGTTTGAAATAGAGTCTGTGCATTAACTAGCAATTTTCTTCAGATGACTGTAGCCAGACGCCAGCTACTACTTTGGCGAAGGGCAGCCAGGCCACGCTAACCCCTAAATAGGACACTGTGTGATGTGGCATGGCATGACATGTTGTCCTGCTGGATGTGCTGTCCTGACTCGATAATGATGCCAAGGATGGATACAGAGAGTTGCCGGGGGGGGGCCCCCCCCCCCCGATTTTATAAACCTGCGTTTTTTGGGTACTTATTAACCTCCCACACCATCCCTTATTTTTGCCCCTATAAGCCTCGTGGAAGAACAGTTGAGAAAGGGCAGGAAAAAGTATACTTGCATCGTATACTGCACTAGACAGAGCCCGTTTCGCACGCCGTGGGATTTTTGCATGCAAATAGAGAGTACGCAGCCGTTATGTATCTCAGTTGACATTGGGCTGTGATAACCACTTTACAATACCTTCCATAGACGAAGCCTTCTGTCAGTGGCATATTCAATCACATTTTTGCACGAATTTCACGCTGACTGTCGCCCGAGTGGCGTGGATGCGCCGTTTGCAACACGGGTACAGTTTGGTCTCTCATGTGCACGGTTTTTGTGCTCTGCCAAATAAGTTTCTTCAATCACAGTTTTGCGCGTACTTAACATTAGTTCATCCCTGTGCATCCTGGCCACATAGCGAGCCGTAACCCGATGGATCGGAAGGCGTGTTTCACGTCGTGTGGCCTGGTCGTGGAAGCCTGTAATATGTTGAAACTTTTACAATAGTAAGATAGAAAAATACAGCAGAGATACCGGGGGGTAAGGAAGGAATATATCTGAGGAAGGATAGGGGATAGGGGGTACATAAATTGAATGGTTGTTTTTTACCCAACTTACAAATTAAATGAAGCGGACACGCCATTCAAGAAGTAGTAGGGGCACAGACGGAAACAGGCAAGCGAGAACCCAGCCAAACAGCAAAGAAAGCAGAGCCCATTACGTCGACAGTGGAAGGCCCTACTTAATTTAAAACCATTCCAGCTTTACTGTGCATATTTACGCTAACCTTCTTAAACGTCAGAAACTTCTAAAGATGCCAAGATATGCGGATAGGATTGGCATCTTTAGCTGCAATTGGTGTAGCTGCTAGTTTAAATTTAAAAGTGCCATTGTAATGCTCATATTTGTATTTGTATCTAAGCTAAACAATTTCGGTTAGGATTCGTGGAAAGATTAAATGCCCACCTTTCAGAATGTCTTAAGCATGTCCATTTCGGGATATTAGAGGAATCGCAAGACCACTTTGAATTCGAAAATCACGTTACGTTTTCGACGATACTCCATTACCTCTTCACCTTTAAATGGACGTATAGTAGGACGATCCCTACCAAAATTAAACAATTTCGGTTACTATTGATGGAAAGAATAGATCCCCGCATTTAAGAAAATCCTAAGCATGTCAGTTTCGGGCTATTAGAAAGCAAGCAAAGAGCACTTTGTAACCGAAGGTTACTATAACAACTAAGTGAACAATGGAGTGGACAATGGAGCACAAGGGAGGTTGCAGTGTGCAATGCAGATTTCCCAAGTTAAAAAAAAGTAGAGTCTATTAGGTTTCCACGAGCACGGGTAGCTGCGAGCACTGGGGCATCTGATTCGATGGCGTCTTGGTCCCAGCTGTACTTCTCTGGCTTCTTACAGACCCTAGTTCGATCCTGGTGAAGGGAATTGCATCTATACGGGTTTTTCTCTGGTTGTTTCTCGCCCGTTGCACGAGGTTTCCTCTGGGTGCTCCGGTTTCCTCCCTCATGCTGCAAAAAAACAACCAAAATGGTGGTAGTATCTTCCACTTAACATCTGCCGCTTGGACCTTCAAAAAGCTCGAATCTTATTGGCCGACACTTTCCATTCTGTTCTATCTTGAAACCGTATGCTTTTCGAAAAATTGTCCATTCTCGTTCTTGAAACAAATTTATTTTACATTAGTGCAGTCGTATCTTCAGTATGGAATTAAAAGTTGGAGTCGAACTTATGTTATTGACTTGAAACCATTAATTACTCTTCAAAAAATGTTATTAGACCTATGGGCTCCCTTAAATATACGACACTGTCTGCCCCTCGATTCAAAGCTTATAATGTACTGTTGAGAAAATCATGGTTGTATACAAAAATTAACTATACAAAAAAATGCTTCGCCGTTTACGAAAAAATCATTAAAGCTCGTATCCCCATACTCACAGCTGTGAAGGTACACGAATAAAAACGGATTACAATTCACTCGGATGCAACGAACTATAATTTGAACTCCAATTCCAGGGAACAAGGACTGTTTTTACTCAGTGGTTATATCAGAAAGCGAATACAGTTTATGTTTGAAATGTTTGTGTGCGTGTGTATGTTTGCGTGTGTTTAATTTGTGTATTATACGTTTTATATTTGTTTGTGTTTGTTGTTTTATATTTTAAGCGTGTTTCGTGTGAGTGGCTCCACGTGTATTTTGTGCGTGTGCGTTTATAATTTGTGAAACTAGCAGACAGCAAGTTAAGGGTCTAGATCTTGTGAGACAGCTTCAGGTTTTGTTACCAAAAAACTAGGCGGGAAATTTTACATAAAGGTTTTGTCTACCAGGCGCCAAAGATTTTTAATGGTCTACCGTAACACTTTAAAACCATCCTGTCAGCTCATTGTTTCGAATCGAAGGTCTGCGAATGGATCTGTGGTGTCGTTACTTGTGGATCGTTGGTTTTGCTGACCTTGAGATGTTGTTGACTGTCAATGTTAATGACGTGGGTGTAAGATGTAGTATCATATCAAAAACCAAAACTGGTAAAAGGGGCCGCCAAGTTCCGAATGGTTCGGCCCTTCAGAGGAGTGATATCAATGCACCAAAACATTCGCCAACTTAATCGCACCGCTTAATAATTCGAAAGTTAAATGAAAACTAGAACATTGCTACTTTCGGTAGCAATGTTCAAGTTTTCATTTAACGTCCAAAGTATTATTCGGTGCGATATTGTGTATTGTGTATTAACTCAACTCCACTACCGTGCAGTTGAGTAATAAAGTGCCACGTCAACAAGAAATTGGTTTTCAACAATTTGCTACTACCTTTTGCCTATAGGCCGAACTATTCTCAACTTAGTCACCTCTTTATTGGCTTTAGGTTTGGTTTTAATTTTGTTATAATTTGTTGTATTTAGTTAGTTTTGGTGTGTTGATATCACTCCTTTGAAGGGCCGAACCACTCTCAACTTGGTGACCTCCTTACCGGTTTTTGGCTTTGTTTTTACACTTGGTTTATTTTTCGTGAATTGGACGTGAATACAATTTCTTTGCAACGTTGTTTAGATTTATCGTGATACACTAGTGTGTGCCTAGGCGTGCACACGTCAGTATACACGTTCTCATTGTCGGAACTTTGGCCGTCCAATGAGAGACGATGCCGACAATACTAACAATGGTTATAACAATATTTTCTTACTTACGCGCCCTCCCACGCCATCCCTTTTACGTCCCCAGGCTCAAACCATAAAAGGTACGCAGTTCGTATTGTAGTGCACCCATTCGTCCAATTTCATAACTGGAAGCCTTCCAGTTATCTCGGAATCGATGAATAATCACCCTATGGGATTTAACATGGGGATGAGCGGACTAGCTAGCTAGTTAGTAACACATTTTCAACGTTATTGAGGGGCAGATTTTGCATTGAAAGCAGCATAGCTGGCATTCAAACACGAGTTAATTTTTGTCAGGTGGGTCATTGCTCTCGATTTCAACACAATTTAAGCTTTTGTACCGCATTATTATTTTCCCCCAAGTACCTGAAATATGCTCAACTATGCTTCAAGATACAAGACACTGACGCAATAGCGTCGCGCTACAATGGTTTACAACCTCGACAATTGACTTGATGTGATGTTTGTTGTGATGTTTGTTGCCTAACTTGGCGCGACACACTAGCGTGTGTCTAGACATGACTTTCTTTTTGTGTGCCTTCATTCTAGATTCCTTTTTTTTTTCATGCAAAATTTGTTTTTTACTAATTACTTTTATTTAATTGGTTCTGTGTTGCAAACGAGTTTTCTCTGCGTCACAGATTATCATTCTTGTAAGAACGTTGTCAAATGCTTTGGATTGAAATGAAACTTAATCGAGCCACGGCCAGCCACTCACTTGTTAATTACAACTGTTCACTGCTTCCTTTGTTAAATACATTCTGTTGAACAGTTTAAGGCGTGTCGTATCGCGTATCAACAAGCCGGAAACTCTGACCACAGGGCTCGCCCTTTTAATATAAGCCTTGTATTAATTTAAAATTGTAGTGCATGTGAAACTTTGACTTAAGGAAAGTCTTGTTGAATGAAAGTATAAGTAAGTAAACAGTTATTCCAGGAATCAAAGGAGGAGGCACCTCCCTCACAAAGATAACTCGTGACGCGGGAAGGCAACAGTAATAAGAATTAGAAAACAAAACGAATTCGTTTGGTGCTTAAAGTAAGGTTTAACTGACCCGAAGTGAAAACAGCAAAGGGACACAAATAAACTTTCCTGTAAGGTTTTAGACAATGCAGTGTTGCTGTACTGTTTAGTCCACGTGAAACCTTACTGCTGTATCCTGATGTTTTTACCATTTTTACTTTTGCACATGATAAATCAGCTGATGATTGATGCATTCTGCATGGATAAACGACATCGCTGGAAAATGTCTAAAGCCTAATCATCTTAGTATGCTGAGAACAGCTCTACAGGTAATTCAGGTTTCGTGCAAGTCCTTGTAAACTTGGAAATGTCCTGTAAAGCAATAATGAAATTCCCTGCCTGGAAAAGTGTTTGAAAATCTGAAAAATGATATATGTATCATCAGTAGGGTGATGGACGGAAAGTAGACGACGTGTTTAAAGAACACTGTATAAATTTAGCCAAGAAAGTAGTCGAGTCGAAGCCTTACATTATTTTCCTTTGTTTGGGCATGAAAAGTTTTGAAATTTGGGCTCTGGCTTTAATTATATTTACGTGTATAATGATTGGATACAGCAGTTAGGTTTCACGTGGACTGAACAGTACAGCAATACTGCAGTATCTGAAACCTTACAGGAAAGTTCATTTGTGCTTCTTCATTGTTTTGACTTCGGATCAGTTAAACCTTATCTTAACCATCAAACGAGTTCGTTTTTGTTTTTTAATTCGTGCTGTTATAATAACAATGCTTAAAACAATGTAAAACAATCAATCTGGTCGTTTAGAGCTCCCTAACCCCTGAACCACTTCACCATTTAAGAAAGCCCTTGTGGAAAGGGCACATCTACAGGGCAATACCTGTAAAATGAGGTAAGAACCAGCTTTATATTTGATCTGTGGAGAGCGTAGTGGAAACGTGTCGTGCCAACAAGAATAAGCCACAAACTATACATTTCATGGTTTCAGCTCAGGTCCAGATTTTTGACTTGCTTCGACGGATTTTAACCAAAATTCATTAAAATCCGTAATATCTCCACTGTCTGTGAATCATTTTCGATTAAATTTTGTATGTAAGCTTTGTTGGGAGCATTGTTGTAACCAATGTTGACCTACAACAAAGCTTACATACCAAATTTAGTCGAAAATTATTCACAGACAGTGGAGATATTCAGCGTCAAAATTTTGGCTTTAAAATGGGAGGATGAGGTTAAACCTTACCGCTTTTACTAAAAATGCTAGATGAGGACGGTAAATAATTATTTTTTATCAATGGCTGAAGCCACGAATTTAAAGAGTGAATGGTACGTTTTCTGCTTGTTCCATTAACACAATGGTTTGGGAGCACGTTCACGAATTTTGGTGTTGTGTACAAGTGATGGGTCCTGGTATGCCGTGGATTTATTTTTGCTTGACCACGTCTTCTTGGTGTTTCTAAAGGCAGTGTGGAGTGTTTGTCAGTGACGCATCTCTACAAGTCTCCATAGGCCTATACCGTAGCTTTGTGAGGGGTCCACTGGGACGACGAGCAAAGCGTGCTATCGTATCCCAATAGTCAGCGTCCTCGTCTCCGAACCAAGTAAATGCCGGTTCGAATCCAGCGACTTTGAAAAAAATCTCCTACAAATAAGTTCGGGTCTCGGAAGAATAAAACAATTTCCTACACTGCACGTTTTAGGAGGGGAATGTGTGGAGGGGCCCTGCGAAGCTAGCAAGTTATTAAACATGACGGAAATCCAACTAGGCTGGATAAATGTTAAATAAATGCTGATGTAAACATGTTTACGTTGCCTTTTTGACTTAAATGTCAGACTGCCTAAGCGGGGAATCGAACCCACGATCTTGCAAATCAAAGGCCGAAGTTCTACCGCTCAGCCACACCGACAAGGCATTGTCATCGACGTTTGGTTTCAAAGATTGTGGGTTCAATTCCACGCTTACGCAGTCTGATATTTAAGTTCAAAAGGCAACGTAAATAGGTTTGCATCCGTATTTATTCAGAGCTAGCAAGCGCAGTCCAGAAATCATCGTCGTCGTCACGAAATCAACAGAATGCCGGTTCGAAACCAAGATTTGACCGGGTGCGAACTTGAAAACAAATTCTGGAACCTTTATTCAAGCATTTAACGGCTATTACAAGTTTTTAGATTACAACTGAACGGCTTATCAGTATAGGTATGTACAAGTGGTACTATTTACTTGGCTGGTATAAAACGACGAGCTTGTTATCTTATATCTTGCAAAATCATGGAGATAAAACACCCAAGATATTGAACTTCATGTTGAGTAATCGTAAAGGAATGTTGCTCACAGCATTGAGACTTCACATCTGATAAGTCATTTTTTTCAAATGAAGCTAATGTGTGTTGTTATTTTCTTCCCCGATTGCCTGCCTGTGTAGTGGTTATAATGCGATAATAGCCAATTATTATTATTTTTCGTTTGGTTACGTCGAAAAGATTAACTACATGTTTTAATTTGCCGGTTTTTAAAAGTTTACTCGATTACCAGCAGCACAGTGTATGTCTAGTCGGAATTCTTTAATTATTGAGTAACGGCACTAGCACAGAGAGTTTACTAGCCATGATTCACTATTCCAAATTTACAATGGTGACTGTTACAGCGATTAATTCGAAAAAGCGTAATTTCGTGTGTTATAATTGATCGATTTGTACGCCAAATTCGAGCTCAACAATGCTTTGGAGGCTTTCAAGCTATGTGGCAAATTTCATTCGAATCGACTTTTCGTTAGGGCACCACCAGACTACAAAAGTGCAAACATCTAACAACATTTGCAATTTGCTGTCCGTTATGGGCTATACGCTTCGCTCGCTCGCTCCGCCAATAACAACGGTAGCACTTCCCTAATTTTAGTAGTAATATATTCAATACGAAATTTAAAATTCCATTTTTTATCGAAAAAATTCCTATGTAGGCCTGATTAGTTTCATCTGTTTTCTTCATCAATGGCACATACAGTCGTCTCTGTTTATGCAATTTTATTGCGTGAACCGTTATAGATATATTACTAATTGGCATACGAGAAGTAAGAATGTTCAGGCAGAAGGTTTTTTTTTTCTATACTGACGTTCATCTCGTTTTCAATATACCAGTCCATAAAAGTATGAAATCCGTCTGTAAATTCTAATCATTTTCAGTTGTTAGGGTAATCATTAGATCATCACAGTAGCCTAATAATATTATTACTACTAGGAAACAGGCTTTGGACCTGTTGTAGGCGGAGCGAATAGAAGTTTATTTTACTTTTATATTTATGTTCATTTTAATGACTTTGTCATGCTTGTTAATCTTATTGTAATAATCTGTCGGCTAAAATAGGCTTTTTGCTTTTTTGATGTGATGTACTGCTCTTCGGTGGCCTTTTTAACAATTTTAGCTCTTTTTAAGTTTGCCTTTTTTTAAGCTACTTAGAACTAATTTTAAAGACTTTCGTTTGGTTCCATTTAGTTTATTTTTCGTTGTTTGCGTTCGTCTTTTCCTATCCGAGACTAAACATTTGCGCCATCGTCGCCAGCTAAAAATAAAACACCACGTTAGCCCCGTTATAGTGCTGTAGACGGCGTGGTGCCGAACAATTTTTGCCAAACGTTAAGAGGGAGTATTTTTTTCAACTACCCATCCAAATTCAACTACGTGTAGTAAGGAAGTATAGAGGGATAGGGAGGGTGATGGGGAGGGAGAGGATTGAGAAATTGGGAAGTGTTACAGGGAAAAAAAATACCCGTCAAATACAGGTAAAATTTGCCTTCACATACCAAACACCGGACAAACACAGCGAAACAAAATCCCGGGCGAAGCTGGGTACGACTGCTAGTAGTAATAAAGCATTTAACTACAATCCTAACAATCATCAGTAACGATAGTTTTTCACAATAATCCAAAGATTCGAAGAATTGACAATGCCATAGCTGATAAACAACTTACTAGCCTCCTTCCATAATTTTGAGGCGCCCACCTTTGTGCAGCAACGATCTCTAATTTAAAAGTCGTAATCATCACCATAGAAGGTAAAAAGCTGTTTGCTTGGGTAAAGATAGGATTTAAATAATTCTGATACTCTCAAAACGTGTAGGCCTTATTTTTAGCTACCGTTTTAATTTCGTAAACAGCAGCTGAAAAGAATTGCCAGTAGGCCTGTCCATTCGTGCAACAAGGTGTCGAGAGTGCACGTTGCCGTAGCAAAACGCGGAATATTAAAACTATTAGACGTATGTTATTGTTTTCGTGCTGTGGTATAAACCCGTCATCTGTTGCGACTTTCACTGTAAATAAACCGCGATTCGTCATGCAATACGGTTTGAAGATTCACACTTGGGATTCCCTTCGCTGTAAATGCCACTTTGGTCGCATGTGAAAGGAATTCCTCCAAGCATTTTTTTTTTTCAAATGAACCGTATACGTGCGTCGTTAACGGAATCCTTTTGTTTTGTTTACCGCTCGCTTGCCTTCCTGCAACGGTTTAATTCGACGACCAAATGTTATTACTCCGTTGTGTTACGTAGAAAAAGATTGTCAGCTATAGGGAAGCGACGATGATTTATTTTGACGGTTTTAAAACGTTCATTTGATTACCAGCAGCATGGTGTATGCTTCGTCCGAATTCCTTAAAGGCACATTCCGCCTGCCTTATCGCCGAGGAACGCAGCCACTATCTCAGTTGGTTTTGGGATTAGTACATGAAACAGCATCAAGTCAAAGATTGTGTCGTCACAAACTGACAAACCGGAATGATTTTCGTATTTTAACATCACAATTTATAATTTTTTAGGCTTGTATATTATAATTTGTCTTCGGCGACTTATAGGCACAAGTAATTTTAATTTTTATCGCATTAGTCTTTTAGATTTTTGATTTCATAGTAATTATTAGCAAACGATTAAAATTAGTACATGCGCACACACAGATGAAACTTCAAGGTTATTGTAGGCGCGCAAAAGGTCATATACGTGCAGGATACAGTAAATATAGTTCCCATATATTCAACAGAAAATCTCGTAGACGTCATATTTTAAAACGGATTTTTAGCAAGGGATTGACTAACAGTAAGTAAATAGACCTTTGGGGCCGTACTTGATCGAGAAAAATTGCGCTGGGAGGATTGTACCTTTAACTATTCAGGATTCCAAATTTACAATTGTGAGTTTTAGATCGATAAATTCGAAAAAGTATATTTTTTTACGTAATAATTGAACGATTTACAGCAAATTCGAGCTCAACGACACACTTTTGGGGTTTTCGAGTGATGTGGCAAACTTCTTTCCAATCCGACCGTTCGTTGGGCTTCACCCAGACTACAAAATTGAAACCAACCCACCAACATTTTGTAATGTGGTGTCCGTCATAGGCTACACTTCGCTCACTCGCTCCGCCAATTTTTTTTTTATTACACTAAAGTACAAAACAAAATAGTTAAGGTATTATTTGGAAAAGAAGGGGACAAAAGCAAACGATATTAACAAACTAAAAAAAAATTAAGAAACTACATTATAATAGTTAAAATTTATTACATAAATACATATAAAAGTTACGACAAACAAAACGTTTACGCTTAAAACGACCTTCTTACTATTTTCAAGCATCCTGCGCGAAATAGCGTTTGCAATATTTACATAGGTTAGAGTCAGTGTAGCAAAACCGTTTCTGACGAAGGAAAAACTAGGAAAATTAATGACTTTGCAACATTGAGGTGCGTCTGAAGTAATGTTTCAAAACTGAGTCATCACGAAAGTCAACCAGGAGGAATGTACCTTTAAGAATATCATCAAATAATACAAGCGACTGCAGCGACTATCTAGTCGAAACAGGTCTTTTGTACACTTCGGCCACTTTCTCAACCTATTACCTATTGCAACAGCGATCTCTATTACATAATTTAAAATTAGTAACCATCACATTCGCCGGTCAAAAATGTGTGAGCTTTTTGGCCTAGTTTTAGATTTTGGCGTAATTCAACTTTTAGAATTTTCAGCACTGTTTTAATTTTGCAAGTAACAGCTTACAGAGAATTGGGTTCGAGAGTAGGCCTATTCATTTGTGCAACACGGTGTCAAGTGTTTTTTTTAAATTAAGTTAATGTGTGTCGTTGACGAAATCGTTTTGCTCTCTACGGTTGCGTGTCTTTCTGTAGTGATTAAATGCGAAGATCAAATGTTATTATTTGATTGAATTACGTCGAGAAAGACTATCAGATGTAAGGAAGCAACGATGTTTTAATTTGCCTTATTTTTTAAAGTATACATTCGGTTACTGTTGAAAAAAGCGACGGACGAAGAAAGTCGTTGTTGTAGTCTTCCCAAGGCTAAAACTTCCCTTAAACATCTCGTTAAAGAACTATTTTGGATTCAACTTAGGCCTACTGTTGTGTGACGTTACTAATTGAATCAATTAACACACTGAACCTTGTATATCTGTTAGTGTTAAATAACTACCAGGTAACCCGTTTAAGCACAGCCGGCATGCAACCGTCGATGGCTTCCTTTACTCGAATTGCAGAAGATGTCACTCGCGAGGTTTCTCAGGTGGCATTACAGTAGTCAACAGTAGTCAAGTGAACTTTAAAAAAAGTGGCAAATTAAAACATCGTTGCTTCCTTATAGCTGATAAGTTTTCTCGCCGTAACTCAATGAAATAAAAACATTTGATTGTCGCATTTAACATAAGACATGTCACATTTAACACGCCTCCATCTAATGGTTTACAGATTCCTTGTTGCCACGGCACCGTGAAGTCTCGACACCATGTTGCATGAATGAATAGGTTAAGACGGTATCCTATACTATAAGAGAGAGTTTCCCCAGGAAAACGGCAGAGCGCGAGCGCGAAAGCGACCTCGCGAGCGCCATCTTCTTGCCGTGCGCGAGGTTCTGAGATCGCCCACTAGATGCCACTCGCCTCGCCTCGCAAACGAAACCATTATCAAAACGAAACTAGGACCAAAGTAGCGCACCAACGGCGAAACACAGGACGAAGTTGAGCATCTCTTACCGTACATACCAAAAAAAAAAAAAATGCATTTTCAACGTTAATTTACCGCTAAGAAGAACCAAGGAAATTTACTTTAATGTTAATTTACCGTTACTTAGCTGAAGAAGAACCAAGGTAACCTAGAATCTGCCAACTGTATGTGGCAGCATCAAGAGCTTCAAACCAAGCAAAATTATACATATTGCTAGATCATAACAACCAGAAATGTTGTTTACAAACAAGTTTTGCAGTGACTTAACAACACTTCCCAGAATTAGGATCCCGGGCGAAGCCGGGGACTTCAGCTAGTCTACATATATAATAGGCAGCAGCGGCTTAGTGCACCGGCCTCGCCATTCCGTCGTCCAATCAAGTTCCCCACCCTGTAGTGCCATCTGTTGACGGGATTCGCCTTCAAATTCTGGTTGGGACACTTTTCCAACGTCTTTGAACAGATGGCGCCACTTACCAAACCTGCCACGGCGCCGTCTATTGACGGCCTTGGACTACAAGTTCGGGTTATAATATTTTTTCCAAAGTCTGCGAAGAGATGGCGCCACTTACCAGACCTGCCGCGCTGTTTTTTGGATCATATTTTGGCGATTGTTGTGGTACCAAAGCGGCAACAAAGTTTTAGTCGCGTGAGATGTGCCATTGTCGGCGGTTGAGCTAAAAAAAAAAAAAAACCCAATCCGTATCTACTAAACCAGACAACTTTAAACCAAACGATGATTGGTTCTTAATTACGAGGCCCTCATACGATGGAAAGGCGCATTTATTTCCTAAATGTTCACTTCCAGAAATGAGTTGAATTGTTTTTAAGTGGGCGGCAACAATCGTTGCTTGCAACAATGTCGCCATGCACGGTACTGAGGTGAATTGTTTCAAATGACTAACTTAAACATAGGGTTACTTGCTTTCTGAATGCTGGATTTCTCAGCGATACGGCTTTTTTTAGCCTTCATTCAAACATACGCATGCGACTTTTCCGGGGCTGCACCAAAGGGGAAATGTCACGGGGCGGCATTTTCGGGGGGTAGGGCAAGTGTGTGTGGTGGGCAATGCGCGGTAGCGAAGTGAATTGTTTCTTAGGATTAACTTAAACATGGGATTACTTATTTACTGAAAGAAGTTTTTTTTTTAGCCTTCAGTAAAACACAAGCCAGCGACTTTTCTGGGGCTGCACCAAAGGGGGAATGTCACGGGGCGACGTTTTCGAGGAGGGGGAGGAGGCAAGTGTGCATAGGGGGACACGTATGCGTATCTGGGAGGGGGCAGGAGTGCGGGGTTAAAGTAATTGTGGGGAGTAGGGCATATGTGGGAACCATTCACATGTTCTATCTTCGGTTTGATAAATTTAAAATCAAACACCAAACACCTGTGGTGCCAGAGGAAGGCGGAGAGATATTCAGAACCTACACCATGGGTGTGCAGGAACGGAATGCAACGGGTGCAGCAAGGAAAGGGGGACAGGGATGTGAAGGTGGGGGGTGGGGGGGGGGGTGCGCAGCATGCACACTGGCACAACTAGTATATATATATTACAAACAAAAACGTCAAGTGTGCCGTAAAAAAAGGGGTTATATGATTGAAGTTTCATTGCACTTGTTAAAAGGTATACGGATAAAAATTTATGATTTTTAATTGAAATAATCAAATGTACAGTTCAGAAAATTGCATCCGTTTAAGCGCTGTTATGCTTTACGTTTTAAACATATGATTGGTAAAGCACAACAGCACTTAAACAGCTGCAATTTTCTGAACTGTACATTTGATTATTTCAATTAAAAATCATAAATTTTTATCCGTATACCTTTTAACAAGTAAAGCGTAACTTCAATCATATAACCCCGTTTTTTTACGGCACACTACTTGACATTTTTGTTTGTAATCCGTATTCGTGTACCTTTTTTTACGTCGATGGCGTCGCGCAACAAAGGGTTATGCATGCAGTCGATTGTTGCTGGCCACTTTGAAACAATTCAACTCAGCTCTGAAAGCCTGCATTTACGAAATAAATACGCCATTCTATCGTATCTAGCTGCCAAATTAACAACGTAGTTTAGTTGGTTTAAATCTATATCTGTTTAGCTGAAACACGGATTCTTTCGGTCACAAATTTATTTGAGGCCCGAGCCCAACGCTGTATGCCACAACAACCCGCCCCGGGCCTTTCACAGTAATTTTATTTGTGGCCATGACCCACAGTCTTTCGAACATATTTATTGGGAGCCGTGGCCCTGAGCTGTACGCCCCTCCTACAACCCCATTTTATTTTCATTTTGCTATCGCCGTGTATGATATATCTTATCAAAAACCAAAACTGGTAAAAGGGGCCACCTAGTTCCGAATGGTTCGGCCCTTCAAAGGAGTGATATCAACACACCAAAACATTCGCCAACTTAATCGCACCGCTTAATAGTTCGAAGGTTTAATGAAAACTAGAACATTGCTGCTTTTGATTAAGTTGGCGAATGTTTTGGTGTGTTGATGTCACTCTTTTGAAGTGCCGAACCATTCGGAGCTTGGCAGACCATTTTACCAGTTTTGGTTTTTGATAAGATATCAGTCCTTTTTTTTTTAATTGTGTATTAAACTCAACGCCACTACCGTGCAGATGTGTAATAAAGTGGCATGTCAACAAGAAATTGGTTTTCAACAATTTGCTACTACCGTTTGCTCATAGCCCGAACCATTCTCAACTTGGTCACCTTTATAGGATTTTGGTTTGGTTTTAATTTTGTGGTAATTTGTTTTATTTCGTTAGTTTTGGTGTGTTAATACGATATGGAATGGCCTTAGCAAGGAGATTGTTGGGTCTCCCTCCCTTGTCGGGTTTAGCCGCCTTCTCCGTAGGGAACTCCTTAACAAGCATTTGAAGCGCCCCAATGATTATTTACTACTTTCATCACCTCTTTATAATCTAGGAGCAGTGTTAATGGGTCACCCCCCTTCTGTCACCCTTCCACGTCCGTGGTAAAGGTGCTTATTATTATATCACTCCTTTGAAGCGCCGAACCACTCTCAACTTGGTGGCCGCTTCACCAGTTTTTGGCTTTGTTTATTTTGCTTTGTTTTTAGAGTTGGTTTATTTTTCGTGAATTGGACGTGAATACAATTTCTTTGGCAACGTTGTTTAGATTTATCGTGCTACACTAGTTTGTGTCTAGAACTTTAGCTGTACAGTGAGAGACTGAGAGACGATGCCGACAATACTAACAATGGTTATAACAATATTTTCGTACTTACGCGCCATCTCACGCCACACCCCTAGGCTCCAAACCATAGAAGGAACACAGTTCGTATCGTACTGCGGCCATTCGTCCAATTTATTAGCTAGAAGCTTTCCCGTTATCTCGGTATCGATGAATAATCACCCTATGGAAATTAACATGGGGATGAGCGGACTAGAATTAACTAGCTAGTTAGTAACACATTTTCAACGTTATTGAGGGTCAGATTTTGCATTAAAAGCAGCTTAGCTGGCATTCTTACACGAGTTAATTTTTGTCAGGTGGGTCATTGCTCTTGATTTCAACACAATTTAAGCTTTTGTACCCCATTTTTATTTTTCCCCAAGTAGCTGAAATGTGCCCAACTATGCTTCAAGATATAAAATACTGATACTATGGCGCCGCGCTACAATGGTTTACAACCTCGACAATTGAATTGATGTGATGTTTGTGTTGATGATTGTTGCCCAACTTGGCGCGACACACTAGCGTGTGTCTAGATAGCAGTGTCGGCCATAAGTTGTACAGCTTTTTGAAGGTCCAAGCGGCAGAAGGTCGGTGGAAGGAAACACCATCGTATCAGTTGTTTTTTTGCCGCAGGAGGGAGGAAACTGGAGTACCCAGAGGAAACGCGGTGTAACGGGCGGGAAACAACCGGAGGAAACCCGTACATATCCACTTCCCATCACTAACATCGAACCCGGGTCAGTAGGGAGCCAGAGATGTACAGCCGCGACCAAGACGCATGTAAAAGGTAAAGGCCGTATGTCTGGTACCGGATTTTTTTTATTTATTTTTTACACCACACGTTTCGTTTACCGCACATTTTTTCAGTCTGTACTCTCTTGATTACTTTGGCAATGGATTATTTTCTTACTCATTTTACAAGTTTTGATATGGTATTTGCTCTTTGTATGCCACCAGCCATTTAAGGCAATGCAGATGTTTCCTATTTAAAATTAAGTGAAAGTAAAAAAATTAGCCAGCCAGTCGTAAGTTGTCATAATTTAAAGAACATGTCTGGCGGTTGAAGTATTCATTCCAATCATGTTGGAACCTCATTAAAATTAAGTGACTCTTTGTGGACGCTCTCTACTTGAAAAGCATTATTATAACCGAGTGACTAATAACTGTTTGACATTTTTGCTAATTGGAATGAGCAAAGGGATGGAGGTCTTCTTTAACTCGACCACCTCTTGCTCTGTGTTTCCAGTGCACATGGCAAGTAACACACATACAAAAAAAGAGTGTCAGTATAATCATAAAACGTTATTGTACTTTTGCTTCCAATTTCCCCAAAGCTCATTTCCTTCTAGAAAAAGAAATGCCAAAGCCAACCCGAGATAAGGAAGTGTCCAATCTTGATAAGTGCCCGAGATATTGTCCAGAGAAAGCTAGGACAAATCCCATATCTGCTGAAGAGCCCTAGTCCCTCACACGAGCCAGCAGTGACTCAGTAATTCGCCGCTCAGTCACGATGAACGCCATTAAAATTCGTTGCCATACGGATTTAGGAAAAAGTCACAGAATTAAAGTCACAGAAATTAAAGGTACATCCGGCCTACCCTTTTAACAATCCGCCTGCCTACAAGCCACGCGCTGATCACCACCCGATGTACAGTTTTTTATACACTTGGTGACTCGGCAAATATTGCCATGAATTTTATAAATGTTTTAGTGTTTATTTTTGCCTGAAGACGGAAGGGGTTGTCCTCCCGAAACGTAGTGTGGTTGTGCACGATACTGGCTGTCGCTCAATCTTATCTGATCACCTCCCGCGCATATACCATCGCCAAGGTCAACTGAAATAGCTGCGTTCCTCGCAGCCAGGAACGCAGCTACTGTCTCTCAGTTGGCATTGCGCCTAAGAGACGAACGAGTATGAACGCATTAATTGTGTCGCCACACACTGGAATGATTCTCGTATTTTACCGTCACAGTTTATAATTTTGTAGGCTAGTGTCTAATAATTTTGCTTCGGCGATCTATTGGAATAATTAATTTTAATTTTTACCACATTAGTCTTTTAGATTTTGATCTCATGGTAATTATTAGCAAATTAGTACATGCATGCACACACAGAGATGAAACGTCGTGGTTATTGTAAGCACGTACCGGATCATATACGTGCGGGACGCAGTAAATATACTCAACAATTATTCAACAAAAAATCTCCTAGACGCCACATTTTAAAACGGATTTTTAGCAAGGGATTAACTAACGGTAAATAAATAGACCTTTGGGGCCATACTTGATGTGGAGGATCGAGAAAAATGACGCTGGGAGGAATGTCCTTTTAAGTCGCAGGAAAAGTCACAAATTAACTAACATGCTTTAGGACAGTCTAAACATAAATTTTATTTGAACAAGCAGGCAAAATAGAACATGGAAGGGCGTGCTATTATACTAGGGTCCGAAACATATAAAACATTCACAAAATAATGTTTCGTCGTACGCAATTTCAAATACAAAATTTTGGAAATATCCATTTTGACTTAAATTTCTGAAGATCATTTTTTTTAACAAACATGACAACAACCTTTAAAATAGGGCAGTGTCAGTGTTTCAGGTGCAGGCAATTTGTTCCAACAAATCATAACTATTGCTAAAATCATATTTCGCGGTATTTGCCTTGAACTAGCTGTCACCAGCTTGAATCCACACCCAAGTGACCACTTTGGAGTAAATAAGTTAGACTCAAGTCTACCCTAAGTCTTCTTAATTCAAGAGACTCCAATCCCATAGCATTGAGTCGATCAATTTACGGTAAATTTAATAAACCTTTTAATGTTTTAGTATACCTGCGTTGGACCGTTTTAAGAACGTGAATGTCTTTAAGAAGGTGGGGTGACCAAACTGGGCTTGCATATTCGAGCATAGATCTCACTTAAACTTAAAGGTCCAAAGGAAAAACATTTTCGAATCACAGCAGCACCTTTAAAATTTGATTGCAATGGGTGCTGAAACTGAGATGATTTGCTATCTGCATTCCCAAGTCCTTTGTAACCTTAATTTCTGGAAGTGAATTTTCACCAGATAAGTGGTATTGAAATGGAAATTCAACCTGTAGCTTGAACTACTTTCATAATTCACCAACATACTATACTGTTTCAGATCATCAGCTAATTTCTTTAATATTTTCATTGGATGATTTTAAGTCATTAAAAAACAAGTAAAAAGTTGAATGTTGCTCTATTTGAACAACATTCCACATTATGCACTCACAAGCTGGAATTTACTGTTTCTGCATATTGCTCGTGTTATCGAGCGCACGCTACTACAATAACCGGAACTGCCGGAAATTCACTGCCGCAATATACGAAGGCCATGAATAAATATGAAAACCATTTTTTGACTTTTTTCCATCGGTGACTTTTTTGCGCTGCGACTTTTTTCCCATGATTTTTTCCCGCCCTCCTGGCATACAGCGGGTAAACCTTGCAAGGGAAGGTAGCCGAATGCGTCCTGGAGTGGACAGTATTCGTGCGAAATTTAAAAGATAGCTTGAATGAAGTTTTTACCCGCCCTCAAACCAAGGAAAGAATTTGTTAGATTTGTCGATAAAATTACTGACGTAAACAGTTTGCGTAAAGTTTAGTAATCCCTGATGTAAGTGTAAACAAGATTACCGTTAAGTATCAATAAGATAAGCTGCGGAGAGATTGAATAACGGCAGCGCTAAAATAATCTCTAGGAAGCTTGAGGGTCACTAGGCGCATCAGTGGTATACTTAATTACTTAAGATTAGATTGCAGATAAAATAAATTGAGATAAATAAATTGCGATGCAATTTCTGACTCACACCCGTTTGTAGAATTTATTTCCTTGTCACGATTTTACGTAGATTGAAAATCTATCACAAAAGAAAACTTGTTAAGGATTCCCGCCAAGTTTTTGGGCCGTGTGATTTCGTGATATTAAAGGCCAAGCTCTTTCGCCAAGCTAATCCCACCGAGTAATAGTTCGAAGGTTAATGAAATATATGAAAATTACTTACTGCGCAATTTTCAATTATTTCATTCAAAACGTTTGAAGTCTTAGTCGGTGGGATTAGGTTGGCGAAATAGCTTGGCGTTTGATATCACGATTTCACACGACCGAAAAACTTGGCGGGAATCCTTAACAAGTTTTGTTTTGGGGTAGATACCAGATATTTTTTTATCCAAATTGATGAAATCCATTTTTTTTTTGCTTATTAATTATGCGATGGAAACACCAATCTAGTTTTCTGGTCCATTTCTTTTTTGTTGTTGGCTTTCGTTCCATTTTGAGTAGAGCAGTCACCTTTTTTCATATGATTAATTTTTCTTATTAGTACTGCAGTATCTCCTTGCAAACGTACGTATTTATTTAATGTTCAGTTTACTGGCGTTTGCTGATTAGCATTGTTTTAATGTATTGTTATGAAACATTGTTTGGCGTCTTGTTTTGTTTCTTTGTAGATGAGACACGTTGTAATAGGATTTTGGATTTTGTGGCAGAGCGTACGTTTTTTTAGGTCATGGCTCTCGGAAATAAAATTCAATTCAATTCAAGGAGTTGCTTCTACTAACCTATACATTACAGACCAAAACCCTCTTTTTTCAGTCTACGTTTTGCAGCTGGCGTTTGCTGATTGGTATTTACTTGCATTAATTTATTTTTCCACGTTCGTAGGTGAGTTTGTGTTGCATTCTTGATCACCAAACAACTTCAGAAAAGAGTGATGAAATCTTCAACGTATCTTAATAAAACTTCAGCGTCGTGTTCCAAATAATATTGTCTTGTAGTTTACTGATGTTAGGTGAATGAGAATCGGTATGATGACGAATATCTTCTGGTGACGATTTTGGGTTAAAAAATGGTGTCAATTCGTGACGTTTGGAAACAGCCCAGTTACTTTTGCTGATCCCATCGGGTTAATTTTCGAAAACACCCAATGAAGGTTGGCTTCGATTCCTATAATGATGATCGAAATTTAAGTTTTGAGTTTTGAAGTCAATCTTAAAATATATTCACTTTAAAATACAAGATTGTATACACGTACATTAGATGGAATGCTATTTTATGTCCAGCCGGGGATTTATTTCTTTGTAGCTTGCAGCGTTTGCTTCTACGCATGCGCTACTGGCTGGATCTTACGGGGTCTACCACCACTCACGACTAAAACTTTTTGAGTGTTGATAAAACAGGAGAACCCATCATCGTTCTCAGGCTTACGTTTTAGGCCTTTTCACGATTTGTAGGAAAATAGGTAACTTATTTGGCGATTTATTAGAATAATTAGTATCTACTCGTATAGGATTACGTTTGAAAATTTTAATGTCTGTAGTTAGATAATTTTCTGTAAACTAGTTGTTCCCGGCGTAACATACGCCAGTCTAGGTGATCACCGCATGAGTGAGCAAAATACTTTACTGGGGAGCATGAAATGGAAAGAGATGACGAACTCTGCCCACTTCAAACCCCCCCCTCTCCCCCATTTTCCCCTTTGTGG
>JAHWFP010081425.1:19461-34489 GCA_023313725.1 Lithobius niger
TCGACACTGCATGGTGCTCGCAGCTGGAATGATGCTTGTTCAATGGGTGTGTAGTTTTCGGCAAACTACTCTACTAAGTATTCAGCGGACGAAAAATCTTACATCAAATGTGTTTTAATATTATTTACTTAGAATGGCTGAGCCCAAACCGTACCTAACATTTGTAACATTGTAAAGAAACATTCCTGACATGCGTACCAAACGTTTGAAACAGTTGGTTTTTGGTTTTAGTTGCAGTAGTTGTTTATTTTGATTTCTGGTGCATAAATACATAAGCAGTTTCTTGCCGAAAAAATTAATGCATTAGGGCACGTTTATGCAGCCACTCGCTTTTGCATTCTCGCAACTAGAAGCTAGAAATCACCTCAAAATCCAACATGGCGGCGGTTTTATGTATGCCGCCTCGCAACGAAAACAGCAAATAACGTGAGTTCAGAAGCGTTTGGAAAATTGTTTCGTCATGAGGAATTCTTTATATTAGTGGCACGGATTATAAGACTGCAAGTATTTACTCAAACGATGTCGGATTTAGCTAATCCATTTAGCGTTGTTACCATGGCAATGTCACCTTTGCCATCGCGATTGAGTTCTAGCTGCGAGAATGCAAATGCGAGTCGCTGCGTAAACGTGATCTTACAGCCGGTAATAAACGAATCGCGCGACAACATTCACTAAATTTACATGCCCGCTAGAATTCTCACTGTTAAAACGCACTTGTAAAAGGCATCAAATTCGGTGCGTGTCTGCAAGCCAGGAGAATGCGCCATCGAATAAGGAAGGCGAGTCACAAAGAACACTCCTCTTCCTGTCACACTTTGGGATAAGAGTTAATGCATCTCATCACTTTAAACCGGCATGTAGTACTCCAAATTGGGTCATTTAAATTGCCTGTGTCCGAACGTATGCGAGTCTTTGTGTTTTGCCAAATGACGTACAATTATTTTCCGAATTATCGGCCTCAAATACCAGTGGCAGCAAGACAAATTACGAATGGTTCGTGAGCGCGTCAGCTAGCTTTTTTTGGCTCCTACCAACCCTTCAGTGTGCTTGCAAGAGTTAACACAGGTAAACACCAACCACTTCCAAATGCTGAGGCAACTAGCGAAATTGTTTTCATCCGGTGAAGCATATCAGTGAAAGTGCTGCGAACGGCAGTTTACAAGTTTAAAGTTGAAAAATTTGCATTACTAAAAGTTTTTGTCTACACCACTTGGTCTTGGCAGTTTGGAGTAGCAGCGAATTTTCGGTCGCATTGTGGTAATTATTGTCCCACAATCTTCCATCTTCTTCAGGATTTTGAGTAGTGTCACTGGTTTTTAACCTAGTTGGCCAGGCTGAGGCCAACATGGCTAAATAGGTTAAAAGCCAGTAACACTACTCAAAAGCCTAAAGAAGGTAGAAGATTGTGGGCCAACAACTACCATAATAAAACCAAACGCTGCTACTTGGGAGGGGGGTTCGTGAAGTTTTTTGGACCCTCGAAGGAAGGTCACAAATTCTTCAGGTCCCATCAAGAGGAGGAACTCACAAAAAAGACTGACCAAAACTGGAAGAAAAAGTCATTTTTGGACCTCAAAAATGCTACTTTCAGCAGTTAAAATTTCTAAAAACGCCTCAGCTTCTGGAAGGGGGGGGGGGAGGAGACCCCCAATGATGCGAGTGTTTACAAGGTTTTGAAGCTATTAGTACCAATACGACAAGTAGAGTTTTTTTTCAATAAACACAGTAGAAAAGCCATGCCACCTGGTTTCTTGGCTTCTTCTGTCTATCAGGTACTGACTATGATACGAGTGGAGGCATACAAGCAAACAGTGTTCTCATCATATATTGTACGAAACTCGATATAAGACGGGTGTAAGGAACATCGGCGGTCAATAGAACATTTTAAAACTTTGTGTCTTTTCGTTAAAGATGATGCACGTTTTTCTTACAACTATAGTGGTAACTTGTCGGTGCGGAGTGCAACTTACTTAATGTGGCTAGAGCACTAATCTCGGCTACAGGAAATCTTCTGCAGACAGTCTCAATAGGCATACGAAGGAGGAGTCACATTATTTTTGGACCTTGATTCGGGGGATGGTCAAGATTTTTTTCAGGATCGTGAAGGGGGAGGGTCGTCGAAAATTTGGTGGTCACATTTTCATTATCTCCGATGCTTCGCAACCATAAAAAAATGACTGGTCCCTAATTCTTGCAGGAGGGGTAGGGAAGGTTTGGAGCTACAGTCTATTGACATCAAGGCTTGTATGCCAGGGCTTCCAGCTCACCAATTATGGTAACCGTGCTTACCGTGGATCACAGATCACCAATGGCTTTGTCAATGTAGGGAACTGAAACAAATATGTGGTTAAACATAGGAATGATTCTTGACATTCGGTCTCTAACAGGAGATAAAAATACCCTAGGTATTCATGGCACTCATGATAGGTAACTAGATGGCCTAGAAAGGAGAGCTGATGTACCAGAAAAAGAGTGCAAAAAAAAGTTGAAATAGTGCAAAACTGAGCCTCTGCTTTCAAATAAATATGCGTTGAATTCAAATGGCCCCATTTTGGGGCAGTCGACCATGCTGGATAGCACCCAAACCCATTGATTTCTACAATAACTACGATGGTTCTCTGGGACGTGCCTCACAGCCCCGGCACTCCTCCACTCTTAAGCTCTGTTTTAGCTTCTCTCCTTTAACTAACCCAAGAGAACAGGCGTAGTTCAAGGGGCATCTTTGGCATATTTTTCCCACTTTTGTAACCTAGCTTTGTTAAGGGTCTTTATGTCTTTATGCCGCCAATTAACAACCAAATGGTTTTAATAATTCACAAGCCTGCAGCCGGAATCTATCAAAGCTTTACCTTGTTGCGTATCTTATGCGTGTACTACATATTGCATTTTTTTCACAACCGTACTTGTAACTTCTGGGGAGCTTGCCCCTCATTCTCATCTATTTGTTATCCCACCCTTGTATCCCCCCTCAACTATTGTTACAATGGTCGCTTCTCTTTTTTCATTGTTTCCCCTACTACGTTTTAGCCCACTCTCTCTGCTCCAACTCACTGATGAGGGAGCATGTTCAATTTCCGTAAATCGCCATTCCTGTTTTTTTTTAATGTAGGCCTAAAGGAACTGGGGCTCAAAGTCCACTCCTTAGTTAGATTCTTGATGCCGGTACAACTCATGGATCCCACCAGAAAGTTCGCGATTCCTTCAAATGTGGAAGAATAAGAGGGGATATAGGCTGGATGTGGAAGGAGAGAGGGCAAAACATTGAAACCGACGATCCAAACTTAATGCGACTGAGGGAAGAAGATCCTACTGACTGGAGTAAATACGTTGAAGGATCGTTTACGTGCATACCGTTCTTTCTCTCTACGAAAACGATGAGACAACCTAAGTTACACTGAGCGAAGCCGAACCTATTTCACCACTGTCTCTAAATTTGACTTGGTCAAGATCTTATACTGCACCCAGATTCAGAACTCTTGAACGTTAATTCTGGATATTCCTAAACTAACGTTCCTGATATGTTCTAACAGCCAAGTGAAGCTGTTAACATTTGCCAAGCAACTTGAATGTTAGTGCAGCCAGCTAACTTTATAAACCCCTCAGAGTTTTAGCAGAGCTATTAAGGCTTGTCACTCCATGGTTGGGGAGGATCATCAGGATTCGTTTTGACATTTATGGTATCGTTGTATAGGGACAGTGGTAACACAGCACTGATGTCGTCTAAGAACCAGAGGGAAAAAGTTGTGGCATATCTGTCCCAAGAAATACTTGAATTCCCCCTAAATCGCCCCTCTACTGCTTCACTTTCATCTATCACAGCTGCAGAAGCCAAGTACACAATGGCGCTGCAGGCGTGAGGCCTGCATCCAGCAGCGATGTGAACAGGAGGCCATCATGGACCACAACATAGCTAGTCTGGACACTGCAAAGGTATCCCGACCATGAACGGTTTTTATTACTACAAGATATGGAAGCATCTTTTTATCTGTTTAGCGGAGGAAAAAACCATAGCTCCCAGAGATCCTCGAAAGACCACTAGACCGGCTGTTGCCACTCCAGAGCAGATCAGGGAATTAAATCAGAGTAACGCCCAGCATAACTTGGTACATGTGAGGACAATGGGAGCGAACATGTTGATCCCCTTCTAGGAGATACTATGCTAAAGGTATATGGGACCAGTTTATTCAGGACTATGCACATGCAGGTCCTTCTGAACCAATGCACCAGCTACATGACTTGATGACCATACACACGACAAATGCAGAAGATGTAACTTCTTATATAGGTCGGGTCCGAGGACTAACGACTGAGATACCAGCTACAGGTTATGCCCTAACGGGAAATTAGGCGTGCATATGGGTACTGGGTGGCATACATCACCCTTCCTTAAGTATAACCAAGGAATCATTGAGTCGTTCTGACCGTCCTCTAACTTTTGCCACATGGTAGCCCGAGCTTACCGTTAGCCTGAGTTATCCCTATTTTGAGATACTTGCCTTCCTACCACCCACAACTCTATCACCTGAGTCACTAGCTTATCTATGCAAAGGTGCGGGGAATCAGCACCTCACGTTGTGAATAGAGCAGAACAAGACCATCAATTTTACTCCGAGGACTGCAAGCAATATGCCCATGATTGTACCCATCATGCACAAGAAGCAAGTAGCAGGGCTTGTCACGTATGTTTCAATAG
Source organism: Lithobius niger (assembly GCA_023313725.1). Lineage (NCBI taxonomy): Eukaryota > Metazoa > Arthropoda > Chilopoda > Lithobiomorpha > Lithobiidae > Lithobius > Lithobius niger. The sequence continues at coordinate 24,155 of JAHWFP010081425.1, forward strand.
CTGTCTGCGGCATCCACAGATGAGACCACGCCAGTTAGCAGCTGCCATCGAGTCATGTCCTACTCAGCAACCGACAGGACAGTAGCAGAAAGCCTAGAAATCATCAGCAATCGTGAGGTACCTATTGCGTTCACTGCCAAAGTTCTCAACTCACATTCCGTGACTGGGTCCGAATATGCTTGTGGTCCCAGGTGTCAAAATGCTTTGGGTACGGACATTTTCCATTGCTTGCAAGGATGCTGGCCCTTCCACGCAAGGCTTCAACACCCGTCGCAATGCACAACGTCCAAGCCGAAGTCAAACTGATGACCCTGTACATCTTACTCCACTCCAAAATTTTGCTTCAAATTTTGTAAGTAAACCAGCTAGCCACGACAGGAGACTACAATCTTCTGATGTAACAATGAACCCAGAGAACATGACAATTCTTTGTCAAGAACATCAAACCTATGCCTTAGAGACCAAAAAACGCCCAAGTGCCGAGACAAATTTGCAGTCAAGTAAAGTCAACTACAATGAAGACTCCAAGCAAGTCAAAGTAGCGTGTAAGAATGTTAGTGGTCACTATGGTCGGAGTCATCCTGAGGGTGAGTTCTACACCATGTCTCTGGGTCGATGCTGACTGTAGTGACCCACTGTTATAAAAGTATTGATTGGACTAAATGTTCTAGGGTGAAAATAGTGTTGGGCATAAAACAGCGTAAGTGGCTATGGTGTCTTAGTCGGAGGTAGTCTTGTCTCCAGCTACGACCATAATGGACATCTGTAAACACATCCAAGGATTTTTTTTAAATATCATTGAGATGCCATGTGCTTCCAAAAATCTTTTGTCAGCTTCAAGCCTTCTATATGGAAGCTTAAATTCAAATCTCCGTAACTAATGGTTTTATGTGAGGGAACAAACATTTCTCCATAGTGTCATTTATTTTGGTGAGCGGAGGCATTTGTTTAGTATAACGCTTGTAGGTGATCTAACGTGTGATGTTTTGGGTATAACTGAGCGGGAGCTTAACGAAGCACGGGCCCACGGGGTAACGAATACTGCACTTGGTTATCCCATAGTACCTGTGGCTGGATCCCCTGTTGCACACCCACCATTTTCAGAATCTACTCGACCCAAGCAGTGTTATGAAAGTGTGCACGATGTTCGAATGTTAAATTTAGAACCCGAGGAGTGTAACCCTGAATCCCTTTTTCTTAAACAGGCACCCACACAGGCCATTTCACCCAAACCACAACTCAGTGTATGGTGTGACTAATGGATTTAGGGTGACCTGGGTGTCTTAACCTAAAAAACGCATATGCCCTTACAATCAATAAACACAGGCCTATGCAATGAGCGCATAGGACCCCCCATCACACTCGCTGGCTCCTGGCGGCAATTTTCACCTACATGTAAGCCTATTTATGGAATAAATATTTTTACACGAATTAAACAGACACCAAATCATGAAAATGCTTAATTCGATTAGCATTTACGTGATTTGGAGTCTATTTAATTCGTCTAAAAATACCCAGATACCTGAAAAATTCTAAATATGGCTGACTCTTGTACTTTAACCTATTGTTAAGCTCTCGAATATGTTTCTTTTGGGCAGAAAATAATTCTTTTAAGAGAAATAAACTAAAATGTACGTCTTGCCAACAGGCCATAGTGTAAGCAAGCTGCTTGTGGCGTGACACTATCCTGTGAAGTCACGTGACACTAGCCTGTGAAGTCACGTCGCGGTTTGTCGCCAGACACCTTATTAAAGTGGGTGGAGCTGGTGAAGTCTATATTTATTTATTTTCATAAAAAATTTTCGTAACATGGTATGCGTTAACTTCTTTAATTTCCCATTGTCATGTAAAATTCGTCAAGTAGCCAATTGTGGTGGTGGCAGTACACATTTCTAACAGTGTATGTACTAACATCACACACTTTCGAATATACAATCTTAGTGTGGAATCTGAGCTGGTGCACAATGATGGTTACTGTCCGTGCACAGCATTTTCCTCTCAGAGTTCAAAATATGGAACTTAAACCTAGTTGATTGTATTTCCATAAAATACTGTGAGGAAGTACGTATAAAATTTACTCTCATAATACAACAAAACAACACAGTTTTCGCAGGGATGTATTCCCGGCTTTATCATTGTAAAAACGACAATTAAAACATGCACCACACCTAAACTAACATGACGGTAAACTGGCACTTTAGGTGTGGCGTGAACTGTCATTTTACCTTATGAATAATGAAGACACTCCAACGACCTGCTGAGACCAGCTTTTATTGGCCGAGCGAGTACGTGACTGAATTTGAATTCTGTGCGTCAATTTGTCTATTTGAAACACGATAACGTTCACAATTTTCTTTTAATTTTGTTGAAATGTCATGACAAGGGAGTTTTGATGCATGAAATTCGCTAGATCGAAGATGAAAGTTACTACCTCAAATATTAAAGGTGGGGGACGGAATTCTACGTGTGAAACAGTGGCTGTGAAGCAGTGGACAGAAATCACAAAGCTTCTGCCCTGTTAATATGGAATATAAACTAGCATCTCTTGTCTTGGTGATTGATCAAATTGTTCGCCCCAAGATGGCCGCCATGCTAGACAAAAAATGGAATATTCTGAGGCAGAGAGATGTACAGCAGAAAGGATGTGCTGCTCACAACCAGCGGGGAAATTTGAATTCCGAAGGCTCCTGAAATGCAGCGTTTGTGAATTTTGGGCGTTTCTAAAGTAGGTGAACGGACTAAGAAATACTTCACAGAAAATTCAAGTTGAACATTAGTGGACTTTCCTCGCAGGCTGCTGTAAAATGTGAATTTTTTATTAGTTAAGATGTCGAGTATTTGCGGTCTTCAAAACTCAGTTATATGCCTAGTATTTCGTTGGTCGAATATTTTAATTTCGATAATACGATGCACAAACATGTTGCAATAAATGCATTTATTTTTGTTATTGTTGCATTTTTCAATATTCCAGTAATTTCACGTTTTTTTTTGTCTTTTAAAATCTTGGATAGGTTACCCTGGAGATAGCAGAAAACTATCTTTGGGAAACCAGTTCGTCGAAAGTGCTTTGAAAAACTTCGAAAGAGCAATTATATTCCGAGAAGATACTTTAAGTCCGTCTGAGAGCGACAATGTGAAAGATAAGATCAAGGAGCTAAACGAGCTTACACGCATTTTACTAAACTCAAAGAAGCCAAAAAGGTATTTGATTCAAAACAAGTATGGCAAATTCACCCCCGTAACACTATTGAATTTCGAATTCCGTGCTAACTCAGTAATTCTGTTCACAGGTCTTCATATGAATCATCATCCGATGAGGATGTCTCAGAAGATCGGTCAAGAGCATTTTCAAGTGAGAGCCACGTTCTCTCAGGACCTCCTCATCACAGAAGTAACTGATTAACTAATATTGCATGTACTACAAAACGACTTATACACTTTTTGTTTTGGATCTTACTGTTATTTATTTATTGTGCTGTAATATTACTAATATTATATTAATGCATTATTTCGTTTCTTATTGTTGATGTATTTCGTGGATTTTATGTTGTACTAGAGGAAACCCGTGCTACACACGGCTGGTCTTGGATCCACCGTCTGCAACACTCGCACGGTTTGGTTGCTCATGTGTATGTCCATGTTTCACCGAATTTTGTGCACACTGGCCAACAAACGCTTTCATCGAATTACGTTTGTTCAATCCAATTTTTGCGCGCACTGGCTAAAGAACGCTGATTTTCGTTCACTTCGCTCACTCGATCAACGCATCCCGTGATGCATGTCAGTGGCTGCACCGTTTTAAAAAATTGGCACGGCGATGCATTTTCCAGCATCGTTGTCTGAAAAAAATTGCGCTGGCTAATAATGTTGTATTGCTTGCTGAAGTCCGTTGTACGGACGGGTGGTGTTGAAATCTTTCCTTTAAATTGAGTGTTAATTTCCCGATCTTTTACTGAAAACCTGTACCCATTTTTACCGAAATTTAGTAAAAAATAAGGCCAAAGGACTTTGTCCCACACTATACCCAAATGTGGTTAAAAATGAAACCAAAGAGATTCGACGCAAACTTCAGCGGTAGTGTGCTTTCACTTACCTGAATGGCACCACGTGCAATTAGGCGTATATTTATTTGTATCACTGATGTTTGACGGAAATCTGGACGGTGTCCAGTTCGATTGAAGTGCCTTCCCTGCGCGTTAGATCTATCACTTGTCTCAACTGCATCAAAGTGTTGTGATTTCCTAATTGCGAATAGGCGCTTTGTCTCTCCAAAATTCAAGTGCAACCAAGACATCCCAACCACCAAACCGACACAAAACGAACTGCCTTCCTGGACTATAGTCCCCCACCATCCATTTGTCTTTGCCCCATTTAGGCGCATTTTTGCCGGGAATGGTATCATCGGAGCGAATTCTTAATACCTCTAATCGATTCGCAAGGCCATCCGTAATAACCAAGCCGAACTGGAAACGAGATTAGCGCAGACCAAGTTTCGGTGGCTGAACTTATCAAGCGAAATACGTCAAGAGGCATTGTTTACACCATGCCATGTGCGTCCTGCGAGGGAGGGGAAGGGGGGCATATTTTGAAGAAACAAAACGTCTACTTGCAAAAAGGAAAGCACAACACTTTGGTGCGGTTGAGACAAGTAACAGAAATAACGCGATGGGAAGGCACTTTAGTGAAACTGGACACCATCCAGATCTCCGTCAAACATCAGTGAGCCACACGGGAAGACAAGGGCTTAAATTAGAATCCTTGAGACAGCTGCAAATAGAAATAGAGATCTTAACTTAAATAAATCAATACCCATTAATGGGTGAGTGGATTAGTATTTATTTAAAAAAAAAATATATATAGACGTAATATGGTTAAGCAATTGCACCTGGGGCCCACCGCCTTGTTCTTGACATGGCACCTGCCACGATTCGTGTGTTTTTTTTATGGTGAGTACCCAATATTTGAGCTTTTCCTGTGTATTCTGGTTGATATTGGCATACTAGTGTGTTCTTCTTTTGTTTGTATTTCTAGTTATTTTTTTTTTACTGGTGAAGGTTCTGTTATAGAACGGAAAATTTTATTCATTTAAATTACATGTTTGGAGGGCATCCCGTGGTTCAGGGGTTTTGTTTGGTAATGCATTAGAAACTTATATTGTAAGTTGCTGTGTACATCCGTGTGTTTTTTTTTATCTTCTCAAGATGACTAGATGTTATTCTCGACGAATTTAAAAGTTTTGGAAATTATTTTTGCGAGTGCGTGTATATGTAAGGTCAATCTCAACTTAGGGTTCGTATGGTGTCCAATATGTTAAAAACTAGGTTGGCATGTACACAGGAGCGTCTTTTCGATACACGATAGTGTCTCAAGTAGAAAAACCACTTTTATGTTTGACTGGATTAATTTCTAGTCATCTTTAGACCATAAAAAATATATATGCGCAAGAAACTTACACTAAAAGTTACTGTGTGTAAAACGCATTTTTATTTATCTTCTCAAGATGGCCAAATGCTATTCTAGTCGGATATAAAAGTGTTTAAAAACTATTTTTGTGAGTGAATGCATGAGACATGTTATCATCTACCGATATCCGTATCTCAAAGGGTTCAAAGGGTTTAACGAGCGTTAACCACTCCTGGTCATCTGCCCGAAGCCCTAAGGCCCAGGCCCTAAGGCCCTGGTCATGCGCATCTCAGCCCTCTTGTAACAATACAAGGATGCAGGATGACTTATTTTGGCCTAATCGGTGGTACGGATAATCAAAAACGCCTTTGTTTAAACGTTTTTGATTTTTAAAATAGATTTTCTTCATGATCTAGCGCCGCCAAGTAACAGTAGATCAAACCATTGTTAGACATCAGATTGTTAAAAAAATTGATTGTTAATGATGAAAAGGCGGCCCCACTAGCAGACATGTGTCTGTTAACTGTAAGCAATTAAAAGCATATTTTGGCATATTGAGGATAAATCCCAATGCAGCAGAAATCTTTCAAATTGTGGTAAATGTTAGGGGAAGGTGCAGGGATAAAGAAAAAAATGAAAGTTAAATGCTGAGTGTCCACCATTCTTAGAGAGAAAGATACGTCAATAACGTTGTTTTTATGTTACTGACTAGCTAGCTGGCCCCATGTTAAATCTTACAGACTCATTGCTCATGGCTAGCGCAAAATTGAGAAGGCCTACGAAGCTGAATTTTTGCACACGGATGCATGGTGATCAGAGCATGGTCCTCTTGTTGGTTTGGGGGTTGTAGGGGTCAGGACAAATGCGTGGGACGGTTTTAAAATTCGCCACCAGTGAATTTAAATTTTCTTTCTTTTCCATGTTGCAACCAAAGATTTTAAGCAACAATGGCTTGAACAATCAAGACTGGTCCTTAGATTTATTGTAAATGCCTGGACGAACTAAAAACTGAACTGTAACGAAGGACAAAATAAAGAAACATTAACGTTGCCGTGGATTGCGTAAGAATAAAGGGATGCACGTTAGATTACGCAACAATACGAGCATCCACGAGTTAATGGGTTTTTTGTTAATAACCCAAAAATAAAATGCTTCGCGTTCTGCTGTTTTAGTAACAGCGACCTTCTGGGGTTTCTGCATGACTAAATGTGAACGAAATCTTGAAGAATTAAGGGGAAGGCGCAGGGATAAACAAAACAACTGAAGGGGATGTGCTGAATGAATGAGCGAAGCGAACGAAATCAGCGATTGTTAGCTAGTGTGTGCAAAAATGGGATTCAAGCAACTTAAGCAGACGGTGTAACTTATGTACGTTCACAGTTCTATGAAAGTTATGATATCCACCCAAAACCAAAACTGGTAGAAAAACCCGCCAAGTTTCCAAAAACGGTGAGCCTTTGAAGGTAGTGATATCATTCAACCACCATGGAAAGGCCCCCAAGGTCAATCCTATTAGCCAAGTTAATCGCACCCAATAATACTTTGGACGTTAAATGAAAATTTGAAGATTGCTACAGCGAGTAGCAATCTTCAAGTTTTCATTTAACTTTCAAACTATTAGTCGGTGCGATTAACTTGGTTAATAGGAATGACCTTGGCGGCCTTTCCCTGGTTGAATGATATCACTACCTTCAAAAGCCGACCGTTTTTGGAAAATTGGCGAGTTTTTCTATACCGGTTTTGGGTGGATTCTGTCTACTAAAAGGGCAAGAAGGCAAAGAAAAAGGGCAAAGGGGGGTGGTTTTCGCCTCAATATAGGGCGATCTTGCGCACCGACTTCCGACACAACCATCTCTAACATTATATCACGTTATCTCTTTCAAAATATATCCATCAATCGACAAATCCAACAAATCCTTGAATGCCAAATCCGAAGCCATAATAGAACACTATCCGCAAAAGAAAACGTTTTTTTCCCCTTTCTGCCTTGCATTATTGGACTGCTTCGTGCACTACATCATTATTGGAGTCGCGTGCTTTTTCATTGTCGGGCAAAGATGCGGAATTCGGTAGATAAGTAAGTAATCGCCTGCTTCCCTCGTGAAAAGAACTAAAAACCGATCGGGCCTGCGACCCTCGACATTGTAAGTTCTCAGCACTCGGGAATCGGTCGATAACCTATACTTATTGCCCGCTTTTCGGCTCTCATCCCTTTTCTAACAATGAAACGATGCCAGAGCCGAATTCGAGTGCCAAGGTTTTTTTTCCCATTGACGTCGCTCACGTAGGCTATATTTTATACTAAGGGAACAATAAACACTTCTATAAACTCTACGATTACATGAAATGACATGCCTGCCGAAACTATCGACGTACAAAGTCTGTTTTGTTGACGCTGTTAATGAGGCTAACACGTTTTGTAGAGCAGCTTCTACCTTTTCCGCTGATAAAGAGACAAACCGAACATTTAGACGTTTCCACCGTGTTGAGTTGGCAAGACATAAGTGTTACCACCGTTTTATTTATTTATTTTACTGTATTTTATTTTAAAGGACCTTAGCCTTTCGCAGGCCATTTTCTACCATCGCTGAACAATCCATAGGCGATCGAATTCAGTTTGCTAGCAACGAAACAATTACAAAGAAAAATGGAACGCACAACAACAATACCCAAGCGCGAGCACAGTGAAACGGGCAGAGAGCGGAAAAGCGGGCAATAAATAGGTTATTGTTCGCTTTCCTCGTGCCAATCGACATTGTTAGCTCTTGGCACTCGGAAAACGAGCAATAGCCTATAGAGTAGTGACATTTGCCGCCATATTGGCACCAGTATGGGTTTTGGAAGGCATAACTACAAGGTGCACTACATAAAAAATGGAGGGAAAAACAACGGAAGAGCGGATTTCTTGGGCTTAAAATAACGATGTTTTCTCCAACAACAAAAATCGCGCGTGTTAGGTCTAAGAATCACTATTCACAGCATCGGCTTCAGTATGACGCCCTTCTGTTTCTCTCTGCAGTGCCCCTTGCAGCTAACCCATTAAGGCACCAGCATAGAGTTATATACAATAATACTACGTCGTGTCACTGCTCTATACTTCTCATGCGAGGGATTAGTAGCGGCTTCAGTAGACTAAAACTACAAAAACATGTGTACCCGACAATGCCTTTTTGATGCACGATTGTCTCATGGAGACCTAATAACAATTTTATCTGTCAACAGAGCACCCAATCGATGATAAAATCCTTGTATTGGTCAAGAAGTTCATAGGAAGAGACTGGAAGGATTTGGGACGTGCAATGAGTATTGAGGAGGACAAATTGGATGAATTAGGGAGCAGAGAATCGAGCATGGACGAGTTGGCATACAGCATATTGACAATGTGGAAAGAAAATGAGAAGAACAATGCCACCATAAAAGCACTCATAGAATGCTTAACGATCATTGGGCGAACAGATTTAGTTCATAAAATGTGAGTGGTTATTTGAATTCATTTCAAAATAAACAATTCATTACGGTTGACTTCCATACTCATGGACTTTCTTTGCAGTCTGTGCCATGTGTCTTCGCCTGAGATGCCGCTACGTCGATATTACACTGCACAAGGTACAAAGTCTGCCACTAGATCCATGCCGAACAACACCTGTTTCAATTCCCATCAACGTCCAAGAGGTATTACGATTTCGATATTTTTTTGCAAGATCTTTGATACGTTTGATTTCAGAGATGTGGTTCTTCCACCTTGAAGATGATTTCCTTTTTTTTTTTAACTTTTACACCAGCTCAATAAAAATGGAGTAAAAGTTAAAATTTAGCTAAACAGGGTGGACCTCTCCCTAACGAAGCAGGGAAGAGTGTTCCCTGTTTAGCTTTTGTGCTGACCTGGGCTAAATTTTAACCTTTACTCCATTTTTATTGAGCTGTTTGCCTTGCTCTTGGTCTTAAAATGGGAAACCACTTAAAGGTATTTTGTGTGATTTTTAGCTTATGCTAATCTAATTTTCCTTTGCTTGACAACGGGATGAAAAACCCCGAAACGTCATTCCCTGGTTCGAGTCTCCGTGTTTGCCTTTCCCCAGTACTAAACTTCTTTGTTGTTCGAAATAAAAAGTATTAAGGTTCAAAATTCAGCCAGTTCGACTATAATTGAACTGATTTGCTTCAGATAACAAAATGAAAAGTAAAAAGCTACTGAATCGATTATGTAAAACGAAATCTCAAAGATGCCACAAAAAATATACTAAAAAAGAAACGTTTCGAGATTTCTGCATCGCGTTATCAAGCAAACTTTAATTGCACTGCAACATCAATAAAAACTCCAACACGCAACTCCGAAAAAGAAGAATTAAGCAATCAATCATAATACGAAAAGGAACAATTCCGAACTCTACTGTAAATCTACTGAAAATAAAATAAGGAACTCAGGAAATACCACCACCCTGGTAATCTGGCTGAAAAAGGAATGAAACTATTAACTTGTCTAAAATAGGTGTTAAAAATTTCGCCATCAGTCGCATTTAAATAGACGAAACCTATTGTCAACCCGTTTGTCAGTCAGGTTGTCTTCTTTGGATTCCCTACTTCTCTGGATTCCATCTAGGTCTACTCTGAATAGATTTCAGGCTAAGTTAGGTCAAAATTGTTTATCTTTGCATTATTCTTGTTTTCGCAGTTGTATGTTGTAGTTTTCATTGTTGTTTTATTTTATGTTTGACTTTATTAACTTGGATAAATATTGCTTGATAATGAGAGGTAATCATTTCGAAACTTAGAATTTTGTGTCTTTTTGCTGTATTTTTGATATTTCTGTTTTCCTTAATGCGATGACAAGACTTCAAGAAATATTTAAAAAATATTAAAAAAGTATTCAAATCATTACTAATAGGGATGTGCACAAAACAGTATGGTTGCAGTGCTTCATGTTTTTTCAGT
>JAHWFP010081427.1:0-27837 GCA_023313725.1 Lithobius niger
TATTACGAGAAAGCCATTTCCTGCACTAAAATATGAACGTGCGCTAGAACCATTAGAACTGGTCCATACTGATGTGTTAGCAATGCCTGTAAAGTCATTAGGAGGCAATTCCTACGTCCTTACACTAACTGACGACTATTCAGGCTTCGTGACTTGTTACATATTAAAATATAAATCCGAAGTGTCAGAAAAACTGAAAGAATTTGTAACTATGGCAGAGAACCAAACTGGGTATAGGTTAAAATCCTTAAAATCGGACTGCGGTACTGAGTACCTAAATGAAAGCGTATCCGCTTTTCTTAAAGGGAAGGGTGTGAGACAAACCACTACCAATTTTTACTGCCCCGAGCAAAATGGCCGATTGGAGAGGGCCAACAGGACCTTGATGGACCTAGTTAGGGTAACCCTAACGGGGGCAAATCTGCCGACTTATTTGTGGGCAGAATTAATAATGACAGCAACCTATCTGAGAAATCGTTGCACGAATAACGCAAATAGAAACGTAACTCCGTTACAATTATGGTTAGGACGTAAAGACAAACCAACTGTGAAACATTTAAGAGTAATTGGCTGTATTTGTTTCGTGCACATCCCGTCCCCTAAAAGAAACAAGCTTCAGCCAAGAGGAAGAAAATGTGTAATGATTGGTTATGATCTAGTCTCTCGTAGTTATAGACTTTGGGATTTGGAAAATAAAAAAGTAATTGTGTCAAGAAACGTTACGTTTTTAGAAACGGAGTATAATTTTACCATTTACATTAGCAGGGAGAAAATGTGGGAAAATACTGATGTTTTGGACGAAGTCAATTCAGAAAGTGGAGTGGATGCTACGTTACCAGCTGAGCAGGAAGAGTTACCAGTACAGACAGTAAATGAGCCTGCAGTTGACCAACCAAAAATTACAACAGATGACCGAATCCAAGTTGAAGATGCTGGACAGGACCGCAGGCCATCGGAAGGAGAGCTACAAGTTAGGTCAGCTATAAGAGCTGCACCTGTGACGCAGGGGAAGCCAACTCACTCAGTAAGAAAAATGGTAAAAAAATGCCGAAAAGTTGTGAAAATGTGAAAAATATTGAAATTGTGCATGAACATTTTACAAGGTCTAAAGCAAAAAATACCATACCTACACAAGTAACGTCAGTTTCAGGGGGAGAAATAAGTGTTTCTTCAAGCTCACAGCCGTTAATTCCACCAGTGGATAATACCATAAATGGTCCAGATAAAGCCTTAATTGCTGCAGAAGGAAAAGCAAATAATTCAACTGACGGTTCTTTTATGCATATTTTGTCTAGCTTGTATGGAGAAAATGTTTCACAGGACACCATTATAAATACATGTATGTTTAATTTCCAAAATGATGATTATGAAATAGCAGCTATAGCAGCAATTAAAGATGAGCCTAAAATACCAGTAACATTTAAAGACGCATTAGAAAGTCCCGATTCAGAAATGGTTATCTGCAATACATGCTGAATATGGTAGTCATATGGCTAATCAGACTTGGCGTTTGGAAGAACGGCCACCAGGAGTACAAATAGTTGGGTGCCGTTGGATATTCTGTGTAAAACGTAATGCAATAGGTGGCATAGATCTATACAAGGCACGCCTGGTAGCGAAAGGCTACACACAAATTCACGGACAAACTTACTTTGAAAGCTACAGTCCAACAGCCGGATTGTCAACAATACGTCTAGCAATCGCTGTAGCAGTGCAGAACAATTGGTATCTCGACCAATACGACGTGACTACGGCATTCCTTCAAGGCCGTCTCGATTGTTACGTTGCTATGCAACAGCCTGAGGGCTTCATTGTTCCTGGCCAAGAATCAAAAGTATGCCGGCTCGTGAGGTCAATCTATGGGCTAAAACAGTCCGGTTTATGCTGGTATAAAAGACTTACAGAAGCTCTGCTCGCGCAGGGCATGCATCGTTGCCTTTCGGACGCATGCATGTTTTGGATTAAAGATAACAATGAACTAGCGTTCCTAACAATGTACGTCGACGATTTATTGGCCGCAGCTCAAACAATGCGAATGAGATTATTGTTGCGGAAGATCTTGAACGCTGAATTAGATATAAAATATTTGGGACCACTGACTTTTCTCTTGGGCATACAATTTAATCGTGAACCGCAAGGTGTGTTGCATGCCCATCAAAAGACTTATATAGAAAACATACTGAAACGTTTCAACATGGAATTTTGCAAACCTGTTGCAACACCATGTCTACCAGGTCAACATTTAGCCAAGACCACAGTGCTTACCATGGAAGAAGAAAAAGAAATGAAGTGTGTTCCATATCGACAATTGGTTGGGTGCCTTTCGTATGTGGCACTAGCAACCCGTCCAGATATTGCATACGCTGTAAACGCAGTGGCAGTTCATTATGCTAACCCAGGGCCTATGCACTGGATGGCTGCGAAGAGAATCCTGAGATATCTTCGTGGAACCATCGATCGTAGACTGACTTTTCATCCAAGAACTGCACGACTTGTGATTTTTGCTGATGCCAATCATGCCCCGAATGCGGACGATCGCAAATCTATTTCTGGTGTTTTGGTGTATTATGCTGGAACACCAGTCCTATGGAGGGCGACAAAACAGAAGAGTGTGTCGTTATCTACCATGGAGTCCGAATACCGGGCTTTATGCCTTGCGTCACGTGAAGCGTTCTGGATGAGAGCCCTTTTCAAAGAAATTGGGGTCTATGAAGATGGAGAAGCACCCACAGTAGTGCGTACAGACTCATTGAGCGCTATACAGCATGCCAGCTCACAAATAGAGCGCTCGAGGTCCAAGCATATTGAAATTGTGTACCATTTTGTGAGAGAGAAGATAACAGATGGAGATATTAAGCTGGAATACGTTCCAACTGAGCGCAACTGGGCGGACTTGTGCACAAAAGCCGTTACAACCCTAGTGCATAATAATCTTTGTCTTGGTTTCTCTTTCTCTAATAGGTACTAGTGCTTTTCGTTAAAATACTGATGCGAAGATGCTCCTAATCACGCAGGGGCATGAAGAGTCCTGGGGTCTACGCCTTTATATGCCGGACTCCTCATGATGATTTGGACGTAAATCCACGTCATCAAGTTAACTGGTTTCCGTAGTGATGTAACGTAGGCAACCCGCAAGAATAGTTTAAGTGTCGTTTAATGATGTTATATTGTTTATAAATTGTAAACAAGGCTGAGCTGTTGTCAGCCTTCACTTCTTTCCAATCCTCCAAACCTTTCGGTTACCGTTTTTGTAAATATCCCCACTTCGCCATGTTAGTTTGATTTGTGAAATATAATCATGAACTTTAACCAGTCTTTGCCAGTGTGGTAATTTCCCCTCTACACGATCCATCTTTACGTCGAATATATTCCACTGCGCTTTACGTTTTCTGATCCAACAATCCTTCCCCTTGTGTGTGTTTAGAATTCGCCACCAGTAACAGGGAACATTTTGACTCTCACCCCTGTTGCCAGCAACACCGCAAGTGCAATGGACTTGATCTACTTTGCCGTATCTGTATTTCTATTTCGTCGAAGGACTGGGCGGAAATTCGATGGCGCCAATGAAGCTAACGTAGGCAAGCGGATCGTCCAAAGCAACTTCGTGGTTCACAAGCCCCACTAGCCAAGATCTCCGTACCTCCTACCTCGATGAAGCCGGCGTCGACTAAACCTCGATCACGCACATCGACACCAATCAACTGTTCCTTTTCAAGTGTGTCTCCTTCGATCTCTGTTGCAATTCCCGGACCTTCTGGCGTTCGACCAACCCACAGCACAGCAACCGACTTTGCCGTTCCGATCCGAGGTGAAGATCAAGAATGTGCGTCATCCTTTGGCCCCACCTCGTTTTCGCCATATTCTGACGCCTAAGGTGCCCCGTTCTGTGCCCACACCTCCGGTATCACGATCCGCGTCTTCAACGACTGTTATTTCAACAACTACAGGTGTATCCTCAACATAATCGTTCCTTTCAACAACCGGGCTTGGAAACGTTCCTGTGCTCCCATCCTCGGTGTCATCACCGTTCCCGCCGGCCTTCACAATTCATGCAGTGATCACTAGAGGATTGGACCTTTCGGCCAGAGACTTAGAAAACCTCAGTTTCAACATTCGTATTGTCTTGGCGCGGTCTGAATCATTTGCGGCTGAGTTACAATGACTCCGTGATGACAACCCACGTCTTCAATCATCCCTAACCTGTGCTACGAACCTGAATCTGGATTTGCAATCGCAACTCGTTACTACCTCAGACACTCTTGATGCTCTCCGATCCCGTTATCGGCATTTGAAAATGAACTATCACCTTAATGCGTCATAGGCTGCCATGGGTTTCCCCGCTTCCAACAACTCCACCATGGCGTCTTTATTATTGTAGCCGCTCTTGGACAAGGTGTCTTCATAGTCCACAGTCTGATCCCGTTCATCGCGTGATCCACCTGCTCAATCTGACTCACTGGCCGCGACGGTTGTACGAGCCATCCACAAGTATGTACCTTCTCCGCTACCTTCGCCATATGACGATCCCTCGGCAACAGCGATTCAGTATTTCACGCCGCCACAACAACCGATGTTCTTCCAGAAATCCTTACATGATGCTCCCACATCAATGACACTGCCTTTAGATTCTTCTGTTCTTCCGCCTCAATTGATTCCGACCGCTGACTCTTCCGATCCTTTGCCTCGACCAGATATCGCAACAATCAACTCACTGATAGAGCCTACCGTTCCGGACGATCCAAGTGTTCCAGTTGAATCGTTACCCATTATCACAGCTTCTCCCAAAATCGACCTTTCTCATGGGGTCTGCTCTGATTCTCCGACCGATAGAGACATCGCACCTTCGGCTTTACCCGAGCAAGCACAATTTTCAGCGAACTGACCCAATCCTATGCATCAATCCATCGCACCGTCTGTTGCGGCTCACTCAGGACTATCACCCGATCACGATTTCATCAGCAGTCCGTGTCCTCTGGAACGAGCCTGGTCTCATGCAGCAGCCTCTTTGTCCTGCCAGGCCTTATCCTCTTATTCGGTCTGGCAGTATGACTACGCCCCTGTTTTTGTGCCAGTGTTCCCTGGGATCGTCTTCCACTCGGAGTCTTCCACTAGGTCTCTTCCCCGCTCTCCATGCCGCTGTCGCACCAAAGGAGTAGCACTAAGATTCCGCTTCGTTCCATAGTAAAACACTATAACTTTCAACGCCCTTTCTTTCAGCCACTAGGTGTTCCGTTTTCCTTCCCGGATCGAGCACACTACCCCTCGCAAAAAAAAAACGTAAACTTATCTATCGGTCCCTGGGACCGCATTTTATCTGCTTAACTAAGGTTCGTCGATAACAGCAACAGACGGCCACACCAACAAACAGTGCACCGAGCACGCAAGTCCGTCGATGATCTTCTCCAGCTGCAACGCACGCCCGACCAATTCGGTGGCCAATCATGCCGTATGGTCCATGTTGCCGTAATATGCTTACTCCGGCCACTAGTCTGCAATATGCATCATCAACCTGTTCCCTTCTGCAATTGAACTACAACCCTTTCTCCAAGGAGACCTCCACGTCCCTCTACTTTGTCACCGCACTCGGAACACCCACTGGCCTCCCGCCATCCCTTGCCAGTTCTGTTTGCATCAATCGCACGGATCGGTTCGCATGTTAACCTACTAGGACATGCATGTTGATCCGGCGGATCAGCATGAGCTCAGAAACTGTACGGGATTCACCTGTGAGAATCTACCGCGACTAATGCTGTCTACGATCAGTCCGTTCCTGTTATCACTGTTTTGTTCCATCATGTCCTCTACCTCGCATCCAGGTAGAAACCTGCCGGCTGGTTTTCCAGTCGTCCGTCCCGTTTCAAGACATCTATCCCGTTCCAGTCACCCAAGCACCGATGGATTCAAGACTGCTTCCCGTCAAAGGTAGGATTGGCATTTCTCTGTTATTTGCACTTCTGCCTTCCCCCTAGCATTGAGCCGATTCTCGATCCCTGGCATTGGATGTCACTATTGCTAGCCCATGGGACTAAGGATCCCGGGTCCATGGGATCGTGTTATTCTAGTGGTCCGCTTAGATTTAACTCTGTGGGAGCCGCCAGCTCGTAAGGTGGGTACTTCGAACCTAGTCTGCCTCCTAGGGTGACGAAGGCTGCTATAAATAAAAGGTAATGGTACATGGCAATAAAAACACTAAAATACCAGGGGCACCTGGTTGATTTTAGTTTTTGTTTGCCTATACGAAAATATACATTACCTTTTTACCCGCCCAGCCTCCCCACGACGTCTAGGTTCATTGGGGTGAAGAAAGATGATACGCTCCGGCCCGACCAGGTTATATATGGCCGAGCTACTTCCGGTCCTGCGCAATGCGTTACAAGTATGGCAGAGAAGCCGAATTTTCAAGCTAGGGTTAATAGAGCTCCATGGGGGGAAAACTGCTATAAATAAAAGTTTGTTTGCCTATACGAAATGTACATTACTTTTTATTTATAGCAGTAATGTATATTTCGTATAGGCAAACAAAAACTAAAATCAACCAGGTACCCCTGGTATTTTACTGTTTTTCTTCTTCATCAATCATCGTTGGGACTTTTTTTTATCTTCCCGTGGCAAAACCGTCTCTTCGTTCATTGGAAGACTATTAGACAAATGTGAAATCCTGAGATAAACTAGACGGAAAGCCAATGGGCTTGAGATTGGTTAAATAAATACGGATGCAAACCAATTTACATTGCATTTTGGACTTATATGTCAGACTGCCTGAGCGGGGAATCGAACCTACGACCTTTGAAATAAATTTTTTTTTGTTTCAAAGGTCGTGGGTTCGATTCCCCGCTCAGACAGTCTGACAAACACGTCCGAAAGGCAACGTAAATAAGTTTGCATCCGTATTTATGCGAAGTCCTGGTACAAACCGTAGCTTTTTCCAAATCCGGAATATACTTCCAACAGGCTTTGCAGTAATACATACTCCAAAATTTGATATTTTCAGGCATAGGTATTTTTCCATCGCATCTGTCGGCGTGAGCCAAAAATTCATGTTAGGAAGAGGTGAGTCCTTCGCAATTGCGGCAAAAAATATTTACCATGCATGGCGTCTGCAGATGATTTTCTACGTCTTCTCGCGAAAAAAACTCAACTTAGTATTTCTTGCACTGGAACCTTGACACCACCTCGTACTTGGCAGCCTTGACTGATATGAAGACCTACGGTTTTATCTGCACCTGTTATACCAGCCGTTCGCTGAACTAGATCGGCAGAACAAACTGTAAAAAATGCTTACTTGGAAGCAGACAGCCCGTGGGGTTTTTTGGGACGACATACTCGAAAATATGCATTACACGCCACTATTCTGACAAGACACTCGCATAAAACACCAGCATAAAAATATCACATCGAGTTTGTTCCGCCCCCACACCCTTGTGAAAAAAAACCTGCAAAAAAAATCTCGTACTAGGAGCAGGGTAAATAAGTGAAAAAGTGGAGGGTTGCTTAAGTAGATACAAGATTTAAGGGCTAGTATTTCATTTTTATTTTCAACAACATTTTCATGTTTTCATGGAGTTGCGCAAATCCTGAACTGCTTAATCTGTAGGTCTGTACTAAGCACACTATTTCAGTGATTTTTCAGCGATGTCGTTTAGCCAAGTAGAGTGAATTAATCTGACCGATAGTGTTCTAAACTAAAAACAGTAAAACCATAGAAATAAAGCAGTAAGGTTTCCCGAGAGTTTGGAAATACGATACGGTGACGGAGAAAGTCCATTCGGGCAAACCTCCCCCACTTTGGTAACCCCCTCCTCTCCAGTCCACCCAGCTGTGTAAGCCCCCTCCTCCAGTAAACCTGCCCCTTCTCCGGTAAATCTACCCACCTGTGTAGTTTTTCTTGAGTGACGTAATAGGTGCATTTCTCGACCGTTACCGGCACCCCTTGTCATTTCAATATTTTGGGCACTCTCGAGACTCCCATTTCGATTTTTGAGTATTTGGGGACATTCGAGTACAACCACGATAGAGTACCGAAATTGAATTTCAATAAAAATATGGTGCAGTCATTTCTGTTTGTTTTTTCCCAAGTTCTTCGGTGAAGAGTCGTGATTACGAGACTGTTTTGGCTGAGATGAAGTGACAGTTATGTATATTTGCCAGGGCTTAAGTGTAGATGTTTTAATAAAGAAGTTCACTTTCCCAAGGGCTATCCATAGCAGCTGATATCCGGATTCAGTCCAAGTTCAGTCCAAATTTTCAAAAGGGTTTTTCCCGGTTAATATTTTTGGCTTCGTTCTTATTGTTATTGCATTTACGTACTCAGTTATGCTCGGTTTTGCTAAATTATAAAATCTTGTGCATTGCAGCTTTAACAGCTACAGCTAAAGCAGGTTTAACAGCTTTAACGTCTACTCGACATACTCAATCAACTTAAATAATATTCGTGCGAGCAATAGTTGTAGTTAAAAGGATTACCATTACTACATGTGAAAAGTCACCTTTTTGGAATGAGATTATGATGAAAAAACTGATTACTTTAAAAATTTGTTGGCGGACATACTGCATCGTCGATCAGCATCGTCGAGTGATGTGGGTTTGTGTAGGTCAATAATTCGTGTATTGACTGCATTAAAGTCTCCTTTTTTATTCTCGGGTATTGAGGTAATCTGTTGGGTTCCGATTTGTTTTTCTAAATCGGTTACCTGAGAATAATTACAGCATCCCCGTGATATATGACGGGTTGTAGATTGATCAGTCGTTTCTACGTGTTGACAGATCGTTGACATGTTCTTTAGTGTAGTAGCCATGTCGACATATTGTTTGGTAATGGCGTCCTTAGATTCTGAGGAGGAAGCGAGGTCTTTGATTCGTTTATTTTCACCATGGAAATTATCATTGGTATCTTCCTTCAATCTAACACCAGATTGAAGTTTCTTTTTGCTGGCTAGGAAAACATATATAACCTGTTAATTTTGCATTCGATCCTCGCAATGCTGTGTTTCCCTGCAGATTTTTTACTTGCTTGTAGCCGCTAACTCGGTAATCCGACCACGCTTGCGTGGGGTGCAGTCCTCGTCTATAAAGTGCTTTCGCGCGATCGGCAGGTCATTCATTTTCCTCCAGCGTGTCTCCACGCCACTTCGTTTCCCTACTTTTGCCAATTTTTGAAGATCTTCAAGCTTTCGTCTGGCCCTCTACGTTGCCTGCAGCTCTTTCCTGCCGTCATTGAGCCCAGCCGAAGAAGCCCCAATGGACGACCATTCGTCTTCCTTGTCCTTTCTTGTGACGACCGATCACTCTGATGCACGTCCATCCGTCCTCTCTATGTACCGCCTGCTAACACACCGCTGCTTTCTTCTGATGATTCGGCCAATACTGCAGCTACATCGCCGCTCCAAGCCGGACAAATAACTAAGTCTTCCCAGCTGGACCTGTCGGCACTCGAAGATGAGCTTTGCTCTACCAAGGAAAACTACAGGCATTTGAAGCGAATGCTCAAGCGTGTTTCATCTTCTGAATGCTTCTGCGAATGCCATTCACTTCAGTCTCCAATGGATTTATATTTTCTTTCGTTCTGTCAAGGAAGCCAGTCCATCACCTGGAATGATGTCAACCATCTCGTCGAGCTAGCCCGTCTTAATTTTGGATTTCGCACGCCCGCAACCGACTCTTCTCCATCTGCTACTCGTTCAGCGAAAGATGCTTTGACAAACGAATGGGGCACTGCGATATCTAATGACAACAATCACAAGCGCTCTGTGTCGCCTATTCGCCAGGAGACAAAAAGGCATCTTCTCTCTTCTCCTGCCGCTGCCGATAACCATCACTGCTCAATTGCTCCTGCTGCCATCCAACAGCATGACGAAAATTACCTGACTCTGCTTCTGTTCTTCAACAACAGTAATTTAACCAACCTGCTGCTTTCGTCTCAACACAAACCACGACCGCTGGAAAGCAACTAGATCACCACATTCGTTTTCCCGACGACCCTGTTGCTGATGATCCGTCGACCATCCCGCTAGCTGACCTTCTCAAGACGGTAGAGGACACAGTACCAGATTGTTTTCTCTTCAAGCTTTGTGAATCTTCTGATGCTCCTGTAATAAACTGTGGCCTTATGACATGTTTTGGTTTTGGTCTACGTGACCGCAATTCTAAACCACAATTTCGCGGCCAATCCACGGTGCTTTTGATCTGCCTTTTCTGCAACGGTGGCACCATCCTGTGGAAGGGTGAGCCACTAGAACTCGACAAAGACCCGCTGCTGCCTAAACCAGGACGGGAGTCAAGGTTTTTCAAGCCTTATGGTGACGGCGCAACCAACACCCAAAACTTTGAAACTGACACCCAATGTGAATTTCTCACTGCCGATATCAAGCTTGACTTTGGGAGGGCCCTTTCACTGCCAAACTAAGCTGCAATTCCGACGCATGTGTTATTCAACAACGACAAATGCCTTCGTTTTGGCTTACGTGCCGCCTTCTATACCGACATACTCAATACAGCCGAAAATGCTTTATGTGAAAAACGTTCGTCAAGTTGAATGCCTGATCAAATCAAGCAGCTGCCCACACTAATTTCTCAACTGTATCAGAAGGCATGCTTCGCAACATATCATTCGCTGAATTGGTTGACGAGAGCACTTTTGAATAATACTCTTCTATTCAGGACATTGCTCTCAATACAGCCTCAAATTTAAACGACTCGACCAAATATCAACTTCGGAACCAACTCATTCTTGAAACGGTCCCCCTCTTTCGTGGATTAATCCCAAGCCGGGCGTCATATCTTGACGTGTCAAGGAAACCTATGCTGAACAAACCTCAGTCTTAGAAGCCTGCCTTCATGCAAAACATGCCACACTTGAATCACGGAAACGGCAAAAGCTGGACAAGGCGTCGTCCATCGCCCAACAACAACACTCGTCATCCTAACAGCAGTAAATTCTTTCACTCCAACCAGTTCTTTCGTTTTAACCACGCTCCCGTTCATTCAACAAAACGAAAGGTCAATCTGGCAGAAGCACCACTCCCGATAGAAGAAGCCGCTACTCCTCCGTGGGAGGGACGGGCTCTTCGCAAAAGGATCACTGACGTGAAGCACCCTTCCAGCTTTCCAGTAGGAGCACGCCTACTCCATTTTCTATCCGCTTGGAAGAACATAACTTCCATTCAACAGATTCTCTCCATAATTCAAGACGGTTTTTGCCCGACTTTCAGCACCAAACCATCACTTGCTCAAACCCCTCCTTGGGAATTTGCACCACGCTGCTACCCGAAACTTTCACAGGAGATTCAAGACTTTTTGACGAAAAATGCAATTCTAGAATGCCGTTATCCTGGTCCGCGACTTTACAGCTCTATTTTCCTACGACCCAAGAAGTCGAGAAGAGACTGACTAATATTCAACCTAAAACCATGGCCATATTCAACCATATTCAACCATATTCAACCATATTCATTCAACCATATTCAACCATATTCATGGCCAACGATCATTTTAAAATGGAAACACCTGGATTCGAATCGTCTATCGCTGAAATAAAAGGCGACTCGACGACCTCCATTGACCTGGAAGATGCCAACCTCCATGTGCCTCTACATTCGTCCGTCCATCACCTTTTTCGTTTCATGTATGACAACAAGATCTACGAATTTCAATGCCTCCCATTCAGCTCGAATGCTGCACCTCAATCTTTACTCTGATCCTCAAACCAATTCTGCAAAATTACATCAACACTGTAACGTACGTCGTGAATGTGTACAAAGAAGAGGTGAAACTCATGCGGAGTAACAGTAAGGTATTCAGTAACATTTAGCTCCGGGGAGCTGCTGCCCTACGTAATAACTATTAGCGTCACGTGTATAAGCTACACGTGATGCAACAAACAAAGAAATGGACCAAGCCACTTACACAATAGGGGTGTTTAACCACAATACAATATACACACTGGTCCAAAAGTCTGTTGCACCCCACCAAAAGCCTTACAGAATTGGAATTAGGTACCTGACTCATAGGACTTTACTTTGTCCTTAAGAAGGGAGCCACCCACTGAGCTTGCGTTGGGGCGCGCTGCCACCCCTCAACCCCCAGATATAAAATTTAACTTTTTTCGTGTGAGGAATAGACGTTTGGTTCCAATTGGGGAAATACGCGCATGGCCCAAACAACGTGATAGCCGAAAATGGCTCGCTAACTGGATAAACGGGATGCGTTTTATTACATCTTCTATGTAGCCCCCACGCCCACATAAAGCTTCCCTGCACGGTGAAGCTAAATTGTACAGTGCAACCATCAAAGGTCCTACAGCACTGAGAACACACATCTGACAAATGGGACCAAGGTTTGTCCCTAAGATGGGGTCCACTGCATTAGCTGGCATTGGGGCACCAGACCCCCCCCAACCCCCAGATACAAAGTTTATCTATGTTCCTTAAACTAAACAGAAAATAACACCCCTGGGTTGACGTTTAAGCAATACGTCTCAAGTAAGTAATACGTCTAAAAAAATAAGCTGTTTTCACCCCTCCCCCTTTCCCTGCCCCTCGTGATCAATTGTCATCAATTGACGAACAGGCATAGGTTATAGTGCCTGGGCTCTTAAATTTATGAAAGGTGTCAGGAAACAATTGCCCAACCCAGAGGTATTAGTTATGTTTACTGTAGGGAACAGAAATAAAGTTGGTAATTAGTGGTTGGAAGGGGGGGGGGGCAGGGTGCCCCGATGTAAGGTCATGCATTCCACCCCCACCTCCCTCCCCACCATCTTAGGAGCAAACATTCGTCCTATGTGTCAGGTGTGTAACCTCGGTGCTGTAGAACCTTTGGTGAGTGCAGCCGGCACCGGACAATTTCCCACACTCTGCAGGTAAGCCCTCGTGAAGGCATCGGAGCTACAGTGAAGATGTAATAAAACACATCCTGTTTATCTCATTAGCATGCCATTTTGGTCGATCAGATTGGCTGGGTCATGCACACAATTCCCGAATTGGAAGGAAACGTCTATTTCTGACAGGAACAAAAATTGGGAGTTGGGGGGGGGGGGGGGCAATGCCCCAATGCAAGCTCATGTAGGAACAAACTTTTAGGAACAAACTTTGGTTCTATGTGACAGGTGTGTAATCTCAGTGCTGTAGAACATTTGATGGGTGCACCAGACAATATCCTGCAGCGTGCAGAGAAGCCTCATGTGAGCGTGGGGCTACATTGAAGATGTAATAAAACGCATCCCGTTTATCCAATTAGCGTGCCATTTTCGGCTATCACGTTGTTTGGGCCATGCGCGTATTTCCCCAATTGGAACCAAACGTCTATTTCTCACACGAAAAAAGTTAAATTTTATATCTGGAGGTTGAGGGGTGGCAGCGCGCCCCAACGCAAGCTAAGTGGCTTTTCTACTTCTTAAGAAGAAAATAAAGTCCTATGAGTCAGGTACCTAATTCCAATTCTGTAGGGCTTTTGGTGAGGTGCAACGGACTTTTGGACCACCGTGTATATTGTGTTGTTGTTAAACACCCCTATTGTGTAAGTGGCGTGGTCCATTTCTTTGTTTGTTGCATCACGTGTAGCTTATACACGTGATGCTAATAGTTATTACATTGGGCAGTAGCTCACCAGAGCTAAAAATGCTACTGAATACCTTACTGTTACTCCGCATGAGTTTCACCTCTTCTTTGTACACATTCACGACATACGTTACAGTGTTGATGTAATTTTGCTAGAATTGGTTTGAGGATCAGAGTAAAGATTGAGGTGCAGCATTCAAGCTGAATGGGAGGCATTGAAATTCGTAGATCTTGTTGTCATACATGAAACGAAAAAGGTGATGGATGGACGAATGTAGAGGTACATGGAGGTAGGCATATTCCAGGTCAATGGAGATCGTCCAGTCGTCTTTTATTCAGCGATAGACGATTCGAAAATCTAGAGAAATGACTATGGTGAATAAACCCGTAAAAATTTTCGAGTACGATATAGTGGTTGGAGGTCAGCAATATCCTGGAAGACGCGGCCTTTGGAGTTTGTTGGTTTTTAAGGAATTGAAAGGAACTCCCTACTCTCCAGAAGTCAAGGCAGCGTACACCACTCTCTTGAAAAATACTCAGCCATCTACCATAACAACGATCCTTGTACTAAAAAACCCAAGACTTATAAGGGTGTTAAGTATAACACGATAGTAGGACCTATTTGGGTGGACATGCGAACGAGTAAACAGGGAAGAGGTGGCTAAAAAATGGTTTAAAAAAACCGGCTGTGTCGTAAATTATAAGTACTATGACGATCCTAATGACTTGGCGAAAAGATTGAGGCTTTTGCATGCATCCACCCAAGCGGGGCATGATGGTCACTGAAACAAAATTATCAAAGTATCATCACCAACCGAGAGAAAAAATGTCGCCTATCGGAATTTAGGACTAGGTCAAAAAAAATTTAAGAAAAAAATGAGATACTGCGTGAAATGCAAACGGCAGACTTCTAACCAATTGATGCCTCCGATTATTAAGACCTCGAAACATAACAGACGGATGGAGGTTATGATAAGGGATGTGTGTAGTACCAGAAATTCTTTGTTCATTCAATCTGTCAAAGTAATCGTAAATAAGATTGTAGACCATTTACCTATGGAATTGCATTTGCCAGGGTACCAGTACTGTGGTCCAGGAACAAAGAGTACTGTCAGGGTACCAGTACTGCCAGGGTACCAGTACTGTGGTCCAGCTCGAGAGGATCTAGTAATAAATAAACTAGACAAAGCGTGCAAAAAACATGCTATCACCTATTCCAAAAGCTCGGCACGCTGCCAATGAAATTCCAGGATCTAAAGCCAATAGAGTGCGGCAGAATCCTTCCCTAGCTTGGGAGAAAAAATGAATCGCAGTGATATTGAAACGAATCATGAAAACCAAACTCAAGTTCAGAATGGGATGGAAAAAAAACTAAATGGATCAACTCTTAAACGAACTACACAAACCGATGCGAAAAATTTTGTTAAACGTAAAGTCATAGTTCTTAGTATGCACGACTTGTGTCAGGTGGATTTCGTGGAAATGATACCTTACTCCAACATAAATAACGGATACAAATTCTTGCTGATTTGAATCAACATCATTATTAAAATTTGCGTGGGCATTTCTGATTAAATCTAAAACGTGTTTAGCTATTACCAAAGCTTCTAAGAAAATACTCCCAACTAAAAATTTACAAGTCAATCAAGTTAAAGAATTTTACACGGAATACTTCTTAGCGCTAAAAACCAACGTATACTCTATGTACTCGGAGATGAAAGCAAGTGGGATCGGAAGTTTTAACCGAACATTGAAAACTTTGACGTGGAAAATATTTACCATACGGGGCAATTACAGGTGAACAGATATTATAAATGGTTTCCTAGTATAACGAGACTGATCATTCCACAACGAAACTGAAACCGTCAGATGTAACCATCCGAGAGGAAAGATATTAAGACAAACTAGTTCTAAACATTTGGTTAAGAAACCTAAATTTACTACGGCAACTCCAGTCAGAATTTCTAAAGTGAAGAAGATTTTTGATAAGGGATATTTGCAGAATTTTTACGTACGAAGTCTTCACGATTAGTAAAGTGCAGAAAACGAGTCCCGTAACTTATCTTTTAAAATTGATCACGTTGGCGAACCCATACTCGGTGGTTTTTACGAACAGGAACTTCTAAAGACTCTGGTTGCAGATTTATTTTTAGTTGAAAAAAATGACGTTAAAAGAAAGGTAAAGACGGTAAAGAACTCTAGTTCATGAAGTGGAAAGGGTATGATAACAAGTACAATAGCTGGGTGGCTAACATTAGTAGTTTATCCTCTTCTTACAAATTTTTTTGATGCATTTCTAATGGTAGTATATTTTTCACTAGATTGTTTTTAGTTTTTTCCTTAAATTTTTTTTTATATATAATAAAAAAGAAAGAAGGAAAGATTTTCATATTTTTTAATTCCGAAAGATTTCAAATTTTGAAAATATCAAAATGGAAAACTCAACTTTTACCTATATCTACTGCAACGAGGTGTTTTCTTCCAACACCAGCTGGGGAAGCACCTATGATCTCAGCACCCATTCATTCAGGAAGAATGTGCTTGCTTTAGCAACCAGTTACCCGATTCGTTGCGAGATTGCTCATGCCTATCTCGTCTGGAAGGACTTTGCCACCGACACTACGAAATGCCAGTTGTGGAACAGTTCGACCAGCACCAGTTTCTTGCATCGGTATGATTAGTCCTGCACAACTATTTTAGGATTGCACAACTATGTTTTCAGGTTTTTGGTCCTGTTACTCAGTAGTTTGTAACCGGAACGATATACTAATTCTCTCAAACGTAGTTTACAAGAAAATTCAGGCTTCTATCGATACTTTTGCTGAAATTGGAAATGGGTGGGTGAGTGGAATCTTATTATTCGAGTTAGTAAATATCGACCATTATGGGCTTCTTCTTACATTCCTCTCCCCAAGGCTTGAAAGGTAAGAGCATTATGTTGCCGAACATACAAAACGTGCACGATGAAAAATGTTTCTTTACTCAGTACTGGCCTCAGGTCTAAAATCGTGCAAAATCGACCCCAAAAATTATAAAGAAGGGATGTTTTAAAAGTCAGCGGCTTGCGAGCTGGTTGGAAGCGGGGCAAATTTTCCCGTTTTTTAATTCAAGCCGCTTGCCGCTGAGCAACTTTTCCATAGTTTTTAAAGTCAGCGGCTTGGCAGTAAAAGTAAGCGAAGAAAAAGGGTGTTGAGGTGGCTGAGCTTACGCAACTAATATGGGGGCACGATGTGCGCATGCGTCATTGCCGCAGAGCGACAATCAGCAGCAATCATCTTACATGCAATAAATCTACATGATACGTCTGTGATAAGTACGGTATTAATAGCTGCCAGCAGTTCAATTGCTTAGTCTTTACTCTCATCATCTTAAATGCTAATAATAATGTGATAAAACAGAGAAAACAGATATGATAACTGATTTTGTTACTGTCGGCCATGTTTGTGCTTTAGTAAGCTTCAAATAACATCGTTTTTAATCTCAGCTTGAAATTGAGAAAAGCGGAGGAAGCTGAGACCAAGGAACTCAGTGCTCAGCAAGCAAGCCGCTAACTTTTAAAACAGCCCTAGAGTTGGAGGATATGCTCGACACCAGTATGCTATCCTACCCGACGAAGCTCGATCAAATAGACAAATTTGAACACATGAATGATTTTTCTATTAATATTTTAGGTTATAGCGTCGGAGAGGATAAATTGTTCCCAACTCGGCTGTCTAAAAACTATGAAAGTCAACCTGTAGAAATCTTATATCTGGAAGTTAAAAATTCAGACACTCTGAACATGCTTCATTGTGTCATTAGGAACATTGGTGACGTTCTATGTTATCGAGGCACCGGTTCAAATGCTAAATATTATTGCCGAAACTGTTTTGCAGGGGTCGGAAGGGAATGCATGTTAGTTAGTCACCGAAAGGAATATTTAAAGATTACCCTACGCAATTGCTCACATTTAAGAAGCCCTGCAAACTTCCACGAATTTCGTCAGTTTAACAGTAAAAATTCCTTCGCCAGCATCGTTAACATTGACTTCAAATGCTTATTTTGACCTGTCCAAGCTGCTCGACCCGACGCTTGCACGAACTCTTCTACAAAACTCTACCTGCACGCTCAAAATTACTACTTGGGGGAGGACACTGTGGACATATTTTACGAGTGCATGGTGAAAGAGGCTCAAGATTCCTCCAACCTGCTCGAAAATAAAAAAAAATCCCTCTTCCTCACTCAAGTTGAAACATTCGCTTTCAAGCTCACTAATGTGTCACTATTGCGAGAAACCCTTCCATCCCTTCGACGAGAAGTTGCCGAAGAGCGAGTGGCATTGCAGAGACCACTGCCACATTAGTGGAAATTATCGGGGCGCTGCACAATCGAAATGTAACTTACCGGCGCGAGAACAGAAAACTACCCCATCGTGTTCCACGACTTGGAGGGCTATGATACGAACCTTCTAGTTCCCACGGTGCACAAGTTTCCTGGGAATGTACACGTTATCAGCTGAAACTGCCAATGATTTCAGAGCATGACCATTATGACTAACGAAATAAGTCTCTGGACCATCGACAGTTATAATTTCCTTAAAGCTTCGCTCGAAACTCTGGTCGCCAACCGAAAAAACGATACGTTTCCAATCCTCGAGACTGCATTGACCATGGAGTTAAAACCTGAGTGGTTTAACGACGAAATGAGCTTGGAGAGTATTTTGAATCTTTCGACCTGAAAGTGTGTATACCCTACGAACACATTATCAACATGACTGTTTTTTAAAAAAAGGTGATTTACCCTCGAGAGGATCATTTTTCTCGCAATTGAAAGATGAAGGGTTGACAGGCGAAGAATATGTGCGAACATTAAACCTCTGGTTAAAAATGAGGGATAAGTAATTGCGTCTTATCACCAGATTTACCCGATGACGGATGTTTTTCTGTTGGCCAACGTCTTCAAGGATTTCCGAAAATTATGCATTAAAAACAATAAGTTGGAGCCTTGTCATTACATTACGACTCCCGGTTTCAGTTGGTCCGCTCTCCTCAGCATGTTGCGATCAAAATCAGAATTATTTACTCATGCTGGTAAGCACAACTTGATTACTTCCGGCATCCGAGGCAGTGTTTCATTCATAGCGAAGAGTTATGCCAAGGCTAACAACAAGTACTTACCTGACTTTGATCCTACCCGACCTTCAACCTAGATCCTCGATCTCGACTTGAATAACGTGTACGGTTTCACTAGCCTACGGTGGGTTCCAATACCTACTGAAAGAGAAGATTAGAACCTTCGTCTTGGACATTACCAACGACGATGCCAATGTTGGTTATATACTCGAAGTCGATCTCGAATATCCCCGTGAGTTGCATGACGCACTCAATGATTATCCCCTAGCCTCGGAGAAGCTGAAGATTGGAGAAGAAGTATATAGTTCAATATCGGTTTAAAATTTTATATCCGCCACGGTCTCGTTCTTTGCAACATACGCAGAACCCTCGCATTTGACCAGAAGCCATGGATTAAAAATTATATGGAGTTCAATACCGAAAATGTCAGCGAGCGACCGTACCCTTTGAAAAGGATTATTTTAGACTCTTAAATAATTCGGTGTTCGGTAAACTAGGGAGAATAAACAGAAATTGCTCAACGTTAAGCTCTGCACCGAAGCAAGAACAGTGCTGAAGTACACATCTCAGCCGCACACCGATTCAATTAACATCCTCCCCGAAAACCTAGTAAAAATTAATCGACGTTCACAAAGTGTAATGTGCGATCTCCCCACATACTCGAGTACTGTATATTGGAACTGCCGAAACTGGGGATGCTCGAATTCATTACGAGCATATTTGAGCGAAGTACAGTTATCGTGCCAAACTCCTCTTCACAGACACCGATAGTCTGTGTTATCAAATTGAAACCGACGACGTGTATGAGGATATGATGGAAGATAGGGATCGTTTCGCCACTAGTAACTGTACTTCGAACCACCGTTTATTCTCCAGCTCAAATAAATAAGTATTAAGTAAGATTAAGAACGAGATAAGCGGCGTTCCACTCCTAGAATTTGTTGGGTTACGTACCAAGATGTATGACATTAGAACTCCTGGGAAGCAAGTATCATGAAGGCTAAGGGTATAAATACATATTTTTTGAAAAAGCGGTTGGTATTTGACGATTATAAATCCGTATTGACATCAACGTTTATTAAGAAAGGAAACTGGGTAAAACTCGTTAGTGTTAATCACAAACTGAGCACGGGAAGAGTTATTAAGTCCCTCCTCTCACCCTATGACGATAAACGTTATGTTTCAGATTATTGTGAAAATACCCTCGCAATTGGCCATCATCATATGGGTGCTTGGTTGGAGTACGAAGACGATCTTGACTCCGAAGTTAAAGTGATTAGTGATGAAGAACGGGAAGAGAAAATTAGCCTAGCTGTCGAAACGATAGTGCCCAAGAATTTAAA
This sequence comes from Lithobius niger, assembly GCA_023313725.1. NCBI lineage: Eukaryota > Metazoa > Arthropoda > Chilopoda > Lithobiomorpha > Lithobiidae > Lithobius > Lithobius niger. The sequence goes on from JAHWFP010081427.1 coordinate 20,008, forward strand.
GAAGACGAGGAAAAATAAGGAAAATAATAAAGTTAATTTTATCCTGAAGCAACAACGCAGGTTTGGGCTCGCACTACAAAGAAATCATATATCCCTTAGGAGAATATAAAGCTAGTAAAAAACAAGCAACACTCTTTAATAGAGTAAATTTACCTGCCCGAGGTCCTCGAGTAAACCATTCTACAATCATCCTGAAGCATCTTGATGACACTCGAGTAAACCTATCCCCCCCCCTTGACGTCACTTCCGGTTGACTCAAGAAAACTTGGGGCAAATTTACCAGAGAGGAGGGGGTAGATTTACCGGAGAAGAAAACCTCGCATTACTCCAGGAACCCTCGACATTGCACAAGAAGTCCACCTATGATGTCACACAAGAAAACCCTGACGACCCTTCCGGTTGCTTTGGTAAACCTTGCCGTCATTCCTATGATGTCACTCACGACGACCTACACAGGTGGATAGATTCACCGGAGAAGGGGTACGTTTACCGGAGGAGGGAGCCTACACAGGTGGGTAGATTTACCGGAGATGTGGTAGGTTTACCATAGAGTAGGGGATGGGTTTACTGGAGATGGAGGTTTACCGAAGTGGGCTTAGGTTTACCCGAGAGAGAGTTTACTGGAGGAGGTTTACCTGAGTGGACCCTGTCCATCACCATGTTGCATTTCCATCTACTTACACGAAAGTTTATTTATGTTCCTTTGCTGTTTTGACTTCGGATCAGTTAAAACTTACCTTAAACATCAAACGAATTAGTTTTTGTTTTCTGATGTATACTAGCTGTATCTCTGGGGTGGTCTAGCTGGATCCCGCGTGCATGAGCGAAACGCTTTACTAGGGAGCATGAAATGGGTGCCGATCCCCTCCCTGACCCACTGGAACCTCCCTGTCCCTCCCCCCCCCCATTCGACCATGGTGTGGTCAGATTTCCCCCACTGTGTCGTACGGCTTCCCCGGTGCCTGCTGTCCCCTCCCACATCCCTGCCCCTCTCCTCTGCAGTCACCCCATTGTATGCTCCGAATACTCCCCATCCGTGCTCTTCCTCCCTTGGACCCCTGGTGTTTTGCTTTTTTAGGGAAGTAAATAGCGTTTTCACTGGAGGGCACTACTTTTATTCTCACTGTGTCTGAATTGCCTGTTTCCCTGTTTTCAAGTCCGCAACAGCGATCGTGCGTGCAGTGATTGTTACTCAACCAACTTCTATATATAGTATATGATCAAAGTTGGTTGAGTAACAGTCGGCTCTATTAGCCAGCATTATTGAAGCGGTATTTCGTTTGTTACTGATTGTTACATGGCACATCCATTCACATTGTTCGTCGCGCGCCCTTTTTCGTTGCTACCGTGCCAAGAATGATCCCGCTCGCTTTCTTTCATTACTACCGCCTTTAGTTAATTTGAGCATTTTCATTGGCTATCATACTGAATGATGAGTTGGCTGAGTGCATCTCATCCCAACGTAAACGTGTACGTAGATCGATACAAGCTTGCATATTAATCAGGTAGGGGTTCTCAAACTTGTCGTTCCATACCTATTGGCTTGGAGCCCAATACTTTAGTTTTTCACTCGTGCAAAAACCTGTTCAGGCACACACCACACGCTCGTAAACTAGAGCTTGATCATCAGCTGCAAAGCAACGCTTTCCTCTCTGTACCCCAACAGATAACCAGATAGTGGAAAGGGAGACAGAGGCAAGCAGGTCTTCCTTCCCTCCTACTTGGCCGGACGACACACAAATGTCGAATACATTTACCCAAACCAAGCCAATAGCTGTAACCACCAACGGTCACCAACTGATCATCGCCTATAATAGTCCATGCTGTTAGTGTAAAAACATTTCAGTTCCGGCAACAAGCTACATATTGTACATGGAAGCTATTCACATGTTGTTGGTTACAAATCCGCCGGGAGACAATCCCGGAAGTGACACATATAGCCGTGATGACGTCATCAAAATGGCCACCACGCGATGTACTAAATCTCTACTATCTTCGGAACTAATTGATCAATCCTATCGTCCGACCTAATGTTGGAAAGATAATTTAATTCGCTAAAAAAAATTCCGGAACAATATATGCCATAAATCTGTTAGTTTTGGTTTAATCTGAAGAAAAACATAATATGACTGCTGTGCCATATACTAATTCCCAATTATCTCTGGAACTAATCAATCAATTTTTTCGTGCGGGCTATCGTTGGAAAGGTAATTTAATTTGCTAAAAGAAATGCCGGAACAATGTAGGCCGTAAATCTATTAGTTTCTGCGTAATTTGAAGGAAAGCACATTATGCCGTCCTAAACATGGCGACCATGCAATATACTAAATCTCGTGTATCCCCAGAACTAATTGATCAATCCTATCCTGCGACCTATCGTTGGAAAGATAATTTAATCTTCTAAAGGAAATGCCTGAACAATGTATCCCGTAAATAATTTAGTTTTTGTTTAATATGAAGGAAAAGGTAACGTTTATGTAATTATTGCCGCTTTATATGTGGTTCTTTTGGAAACGGTAAATTATTAAAACTGTGCCGTATTGTTCACATTGTGTCACTTGAGCAGTGGCTTTACAGGCACACGGGAGTGTACAGGAACGTCATTGTTTAATATGATATCTCTTACCTCTCTTAGTACACTTGCAAGTCTATAGAGGCTACGTAATTACCCCAGCAGTTGTCATCCATCCCAGAATATCAATTCAGCGGATTTTTGTTGCCTCCTCTTAAAGTGGCACTATCACCGATTGAAAGCAGACGAATTCTGACAACATCTAGCGCTGCGTAGTACCATCTAGCATTTGCTTGCACCAAGCGAAGGAATGTATATCGGCATTTCTTTTAACGAAACAAAGAAGCCACGACATCCTTAATTATTAAGTGAAAATTTGGTTCATCCTCGTGCACCTGCGAGCAAGCTATAAAGGTTAATAATATCAATGTCGCTAGATGGCGCCACGGTATTTTCGTTCGCATTTCAATCGGTGATAGTGCCACTTTAAACGGCTTTCTGAACTCTCAAGTCATCACCCTGAATCTGATAACCTCATTCTGCAGATTATGATGGCCTGAGATGCTAACCTTGTGTGCATACCTACTTTGTTTTACGTGCGATCTGCCGATGACTTCAGCATGATGTCTGCCCTTCCTGGTTTTGCAACAAAGGCTTGAACGAAGTTTTCATTCTGTAGCTACTACCTGCTAACTCACAACCAATCTCTGAAATTACAGCTATTAATTCCTATGTGCAGTTTTGTGATGGCTGATCGGCCTTAAACTGGTGTCTGTGATGGATTGATCTTCTAAAGAATGTACATGGCACGGCGAACCATGGATGACGAATTCACATCACATACTGGGAGCAGAATTGATGTGCATTTACCTTTTAAACCTTCTTGGATGTTTTGACGGGAATGGAAGGCTACCCAGGATAACAATTTACCTTCATGGTCCGCCTTGCTTCTGGTGGATTAGACCAGTCCATCATTTCCACAGGTGTATCAATGGTTTTTTTTCTTCAACCATTGGTAACGATGCACCACATGAATGTTTAGTCGTATGAGGAAGACTTGTGGAGGACTCGGGCAAGCCTATTCTGCTTTATTATTTGATTGTCCTAGGTTGAGACTGGATATCAAAGACATACTTACTGGTGGGTGAAAGATGAGGCATGTTCCTGTTAAATGGAATGAGTTCGCCGATGTACTGAAGGCTGTGTTATGTTCTATATTATCAATTGCGTGCAGCACGAGTGAATACATTATAGATAAAAAAAAAACGCAGAATAAGGCCAACTTAAATTACACATATAAAGTGGCAATAATTACGTGTAGATTTTGTTTTTCTTCAAATTAAACAAAAGAGACTTACGGCATACATTGTCCCTTGGAACAGCTTATCGTCGGAGGCAGTGGAGTCCGAAAACCTGCATATTTTCAGGCGAAACCTGAAGGAGGCTGATCTTGGCATGTTTCTGAGATGTTTTTAGCCTGTTGAGCATTAATATTTCGCGTTTTCGTGTAGTTTTTTTTCTCTGTTCTCTGCCCACCCGCCCGGTTTGTTTTATGTAATCTTCTTTTCCCACTTGCTTTTTTAATTATTCTGGACAGGTGTCAGTGGCCCTAAAGGTCCCTTCCTGATCCTTTTTCCATTCTGTGTGTGGAAATAAAAGTTTTATTATTTTTATTATTATTATAATATACACGAGATTTAGTATATCGCATGGTGGCAATTTTGAGGACGTCATAATATGTTTCCCTTCAAATTACGCAGAAACTAATAGATTTACGGCATACATTGTTCCGGTATTTCTTTTAGAAAATTAAATTACCTTTCCAACGATAGTTTGAACGAAAAGATTGAGCGATTAGTTCCGCATATAATTGAGAATTAACATGTCACACAGCAGTCATATTATGTTTTTCTTCAGATTAAACCAAAACTAATAGATTTTTGGCAAATGTTATTCAGGAATTTCTTTTAGAAAATTAAATTATCTTTCCAACAATAGGTCGCACGTTAGGATAGATCGAATAGTTCCGGAGATAGTAGAGATTTAGTACATCGCGTGGTGGCCATTTTCATGACGTCATCACTGATTACACGTCGTCACTTCAGGGAGTGTCTCCTGGTGGATTTGGAAACTACATGTGTGTACAGCTTCCATGTGCAATATGCAGCTTGTTGCCGGAACTGAAATGTTTTGGCACTTTTTGTCGCTAACAGCACGTACGATAATCGGGACGACCCGCTACACCACCGATCCCCCCCCCCCGCCCCAAATAGCACATAGCACTGACACCCAAATTAGCACAGATTTGTGTTACAAATTAGCAGGTAGTGCCATACTTGGGTTCAACATACCACTTAGGTATTAAAAAAGGTCCAGGGTCTTCCGAATGCTATTTTATTGTGAGTGATTTATAAAAAAAAACATTCATAGCAATTACCGTATATCAAAATTCTAGTTATTTAATTTATTCTAATTATTTGATTTACCTGAAAAATCTCCTAGAATAAGAATAACAGATATTAGTATTAAAAATTGCTTAAGCATATGAAATGAAGATGTAAGTCTTAAAGGAACCAGAGGCGTACGCAAGAGGGGGGGAGGAGGCACAAGGGGCATGATTCCCCCCTCCCCGAAAGGAAGGTCAGGCGTCCGCAGCAATTTTTCGTATGATAATAAATGTCATTAGTATTTCAAATTGTCATGTAGCCCCAAAATGTACAATCTTAAAATTCTAAAAAAAAACATGCTGCTGAAGATGATAAAAAGTTGATCCTTTGCACCCCCCCCCCCCCCCCCCCTACAAAAAAAAGTTGCTGAAAATGCTGAGAAGTTGCTCCATGGGCCCAAAAATGCTCTAAAATGTACCAATTTTCAGAGCTCCCGCACCCCCTGGCTGGTTATTAATAATTTTTTTTAATGCCACAAGGTACCCCTTCAAGCACTGCGCCCTTCCCAAAAATAATTCCTGTGTACGCCACTGAAAGGAACAGATACAAGAAAAAGACATGTAAGCCACCAGTTTCGCACCATTGTAAAAGAAGCTCTAGCTTTGTAAGCCTTAAAAGAAACTTGAATGCTCTAAAAGAACGGTTGCAAGACAAAGGCATGAAAGCCAGCAGCGTCGCAATAATACGTGTAAAACGAGCTCGTTTTTTTTTTAGATACTGGAGATTCTTTTGCACGTATTACTGCGACGTTGATAGTTTACATGTATTTTTCTTGTGTCTGTTTCTTTATAGCATTAAGTTTTTTTTCAAGACTTACATCCGTATTTTAAATGCCTTAAGCATTTCACCAATCTGTTTTACGAGTAACTAACAAATTCCCGCGTCGCGCCTTAAGAGCTTAAAGGCCCAATAACGCTGCTGACGGCTCAACGATACTTTCGATATTATTGTTCAGAGATGTAAGTTTTGTTAAGTGAAGTTGACAATACCAATGTCGGCTGAAATAATTAGTGCGCAATATGGAAATAGTGTAATATCCTCCAACCTTATTTGTTGGTTGTAGTTTTATTGGTTGCGACCCGCAGTTTTCTCCGAACAAAGCCTGGATGTGCGGGCATTCCCACCATTGTCACTAGGATGAGAGGCTACATTAAAAAAATCCTTAAAATCAGTGAAGCAAGAAAAATCCATGTAAGGTTATGTATAGGAGACGCTGGAGCCGAACTTCCGGAACCACACGTCATTTATAGTTTGTGTTAGAACCACACTTAGGTTTTTGTTGTGATCTGCTTTCAAGGATTTTGTTTTTACATTTCTCCCCCCCCCCCCACCCTTCAATGAAAGTTAAGTATAAATTAAGTATACATTTCTGTCCAAATGGTGAAATGAACTAGTTTAGGACGTCATAGAGAGACTGCGACATTTCTAAGGCTAACAAGGGACGAGTCAGTATTTGTGAATGTGGGAAACTGATATTCGGAGCAATACATTTGTGTTACCTTTCCTCCTCCCTTCTGCAATCATAAAAAAACTGTACTCCTCACCTCTTCCTATTCAAGTGTTACTTTCGGTGGGGATATCCAGTTGAGATCTAAACTAGCCCCGGAGTAGCTTAACCCTGGATCTAACAAACCCTCGACCTGGGAGTTAGTGGACTGGAGAAAAAAGTTGGTATATCCATGTTGGACTAAGTTGGGGTTTTGTTAACTCTTTACTCCTTAACCTCGACCTTTAGGCTAAATTGGCCCTCGATATACTCATGTTACAATGTTGGTAAAGCTCAGGAATAACGCTAATCTTGGATGGATATCACTGCATTTTACATCTCGGGGCTAAATACTCAGTGTTAAGTTAGTCCTCGACCTACAGGCTAATTTTGCTTAGCCCTCAACTTATTTCGGGATGGTTATCATCATTTTCCCTTATTACCGAGCTTAACCCAAGGATTAAGTTTAAACCTCAACTGGATATCCCCACCGTTTGTAATAGAAACAAACACCTTAATGTTCACGTGCGTTGGTCTGTTATACTGATAGGGACGACGCTAGAATCTACTTTACTGGGGAGGGGGCAGTGGGCCAGCGAACAAAAAAAAATTCTGCCTTCGCGATTGTCCTCCGTTCTCCTCCCCCCCCCCCACTCCCCACACCCCCTATAAAAATAAAAATTAGCATTCTTACAATTTTCTTTTTCACACCCAGCATTCTTAATTTTTGTTGGGAATGTTTTAAATAAAGCTGAAAAAAAAAAGAAACGATTCTGATTTTACCACTCTGTCACAAGTCGGCTATACTAAGGTTTGTCAACAAGTCATAAGCAGTTGGGCCAAATTAGGTCTTTAGAATATTGAATTTTCTTCCGTTTAAAAGTTTGATTTTGATATGATGGGTGGGGGTTGGGAAAAGGGCGCAAGACGAGGGCGGCCAAACATTTTGTGGGGCGCTCCCCTCGCCCTGCTGAAAGAGTCAGTAAATACAAAAGTTTAATCTACGTCCCAATACTTTTTCCCGTATAGAGCAGTGACACGACGTAGTATTATTGTGTATAACTCTGTGCTGGAGCCTTAATGGGTTAGCTGCAAGAGGCACTGCGGAGAGAAACGGAAGGGCGTCATACTTAGGCCGATGCTGTTAAGAGTGATTTCTTAGACCTAAAACGCTTAATTTTTGTTGTTGGAGAAAACAATGTTAAGCCTAAGAAATCCGCTCTTCCGTTGTTTTTCCCTCCATTTTTATGTAGTGCACCTTGTAGTTATGCCCTCCAAAACCCTGGTGCCAGTATAGCGGCAAATGACACTGCTCTATAGCATGTCAGTAAAACCGTTCGTTAAACTACCTGACCCCCACCCACTGTCACTACCTTCAATATAAA
>JAHWFP010081427.1:27937-43180 GCA_023313725.1 Lithobius niger
ATCATAAACGCTGACTGGTCCAACTTGAGATGCTGAGATGAGTTGAGTCGAATTGTACGCATTGTACTCATTATCTCACTGCCCGGTATCGAAAGTAACATTAGATTTATTGTGGTCTTCTGCAAAGTAAGGCTGCATGCATGACTCCTATTCCCTTCAAACAAACAATAATGGAAAAAGGGATGCGTCTTCATAGGGAAAACGGTCCCGTGTTTTTGTCACTGTGGCCACGTCATTTGTGAATGTTCCCTCGTCTCCTTCCACTGTCTGATACGGCGCGCGTAGTGATCTGGTTGCGATGGCAACAAACTCCTAGCGTTTGTTCTACGCCAGAGTGTAAAAAAAAATCCGCGGCGTACAATTTTTGAATGTCGCAGATAAATAAACACGTAAATTATCTTTCATGTTTTAGAAACTGTCATTTATTTAACTCAATGAATTATTTAAAATCAAAGTTGGGATTTTGGGATTCTTTTCTGCGGATAAATATAAGTCGTGCTGTAAGCGCAAACGAGCTAAAAGAAGACGCTGTCGGACATTTTGAGATTTGGTTGCTTTTTTTTTTCTTACCATTTATGCAAATGAAGGTGAGATGATTCAGTTCCACAGTATGGCTGTCAAGTTTCATCTAAGAGGATCCACTCTTGTGTAGGGTTAGTGGATGGTATCCTTTTCATTTACAATGGGCTTGATGTGTTTATTGTTTTAGGCTTACTGTTGGGGGAAAATGCGTATAGGCCTATGCATCGGTGGCTTAGTAATGGGCCATTTCTACAGGATAAATGGCTTATCGGAAGAATAGTGACTCCTCTCCGATTAGCTTCTCGTTGGGCTAGAATGATGTAAAATGATCAGCTGAACAACATTTTCCCACAACATTTTTGGGACAAAGGCTTAGTTTGGCCGTCAGAAATTAATGAAAGCCGCAGTCTAGCACTGACTGACGTAAAAGAGTCCCGAGTTCGGCTAAAGTCTAGAATACACCCATACCCGATATCCTTCTGAAATTGATTCCAAATGGCTCCAGCACCTTCATACATTAAGGAACAGTCTGTTTAATAGCGCGGAAATGTGTTAAAACGACTTAAATCGGTCAATTTGTAGCTCCGCAATCCGTACATTTATACGGTGTATGCGTTCGCTCGCGGGGCCTTACGGAGCAGGGAAACTTATATTTTTTTTCGTAAACAGTTAAGATAAGCGGGTAGTTATTGTCAGTTGCGTGTGCTTTTGTTGTTATTGTCGGTTAGGTTAGGTTATAGGTACCGGCTTCTGTTTGGCGTTTCACTTGTAATGAACTGGTTGGGGTTTGGCGTTTCACTTTGGTGCTTCACTGCGCAGCGTCGTCAGCCTCGAGCCTGCCGCGGCTTGGGATCAAAAACCTTGGGTTTAAAACATGCGATCAGTTAAAACATGGTTTTAACACGTTTCCGCGGCTTGGAATCAGTTTGTAGTGCCTTTCCAGCCAATTTAAGGCAAGTTTTTTGTCTTTTTCTTAAAATTTGGGCCATATGCGTGAAGTAGACTTGTGCCCCGAGTTCCATGTTCCCAGCTGACATCTTTTTCCCGTAAACAGTTCAGATAAGTGGGTTGTTATTGTCAGTTTAGTTTTGTTTTGTTGTTATTGTCGTTATGTTAGGTTATAGGTACCGGCTTCTGTTTGGCGTTTCACTTGTAATGAACTGGTTGGGGTTTGGCGGTTCACTTGAAGGACTTTGGCCCAGTTGATGCTTTCCTGCACGGCGCTGTCTGCCTCGAGCCTGCCTGCCGGCAACAAGATGGCGTCCCAGCCTACCTCCCGTAGTGCTAACTTTGGACCTAAATCACAGCCAAACGGTGCGTTTGCCCCAAAAATGGAAGAGGAAAACATTATTAAGCAGGTAATTCTTAGTCCATTAAAAAAAAAAAATCGGATGGGAGTCCGTATTCTTCCGATGTTCCTACGTCACTGGCTGAACTAGGTTAAGGTGGTTTATTTTGCTGTAATTTTGTCAAATTCATGTTGAGAGAGGGGCGGACTGGCTAGCCTAGAGGCCAGGTTGCGTTCAGAAGGACTGGTCAGCCCTTCACTGTACAAAGGGGAAGTTAGGTGAGGGGGGAGGGGTCGCGGCTTTGTTATTGACGATATAAAAATAATCCAACCACGAATTGAAGAGTATGATTAAAAAAGGATCATTATTTAGTCAAGATATTACTTGCAGCTCTTTCAAACACAGTACTCGTGTTGGGCGGTACCTGAAATGGTGCAAGTCTACCTCACGCAAAAAAAAAAAAACTTAAATTGGCTGGAAAGGCACTACAAACTGATCCCAAGCAGTGGAAACGTGTTAAAACCATGTTTTAACTGATCCCAAGCCGCGACGGGCTCGAGGCAACGCCGCCGCGCAGTGAAGCACCACAAGTGAAGCCAAACCCCAACTAGTTCATTACAAGTGAAGCGCCAAAGAAGCTGGTACCTATAACCTAACCTAACCGACAATACCAAAACCACACGCAACTGACAATAACTACCGGCTTATCTTAACTGTTTACGAAAAAATATATTATTTTCCCTGCTCCGCAAGGCCCCGCGAGCAAACGCAAACACCGTATAAATGTACGGATTGTGGAGCTACAAATTGTCGATTTAGCCTAAGTAGTTTTAACACATTTCCGCGCTATAAAACAGACTGTTCCTGGATGTACGAAGGTGCTGGAGCTATTTGGAATCAATTTCAGAAGGATATCGGGTATGGGTGTATTCTAGACTAAGCCCCAGAAATTTTTCAGACGGTACCCTGGTACTCGGTTTTCTACGCCGATACTGGTCTTATGACAAGTATATCTGGTATATCAGTGCTGTGGTGCCAACACCCGATTTTTAAATAATACCCCCTGATTTACCGCGAAATGCATGTTTCACTACACATTTGATATAAACAAACGCTGGTAGCTTCAAAGTTATGCAAATTTGGCTCTCTTTTTATGCAGTTAGAATTCCAATTTTACCATTGTTGAGCTTTAGCTGATTGTTGCGCTGCTTTTTTCATTGAGCCTAAAAGCCTTTACGCTATGCGCTCATTACTAACCACTACTTTGAGCCCTACAACACAAGGGCTAAATGAACTATTGTTATAATTTTAGCGCTTTTTTTTCATAACCGGTATCTTGGTAATTTAACAATGCACGGTATTTGGTACACAATGATAACCGGTTCACTGCGCAACACTAGGTCCAGTACAATAACGTTCGTCGTAAATTAGCGTAAATATGTTTCACTCAGTGAACGGTTCAATTTAAGGTTGAAAATGAACAAATGAACAAAATACCAAAAATGACAACTGGGAAAAAATTTACAAGAAATTTCCCTCCAAATTAAGGTATAAAATTAAAGAGTGGCATAATAATTTCATCAAAAGTCTCGCTCAATACATGGAAGCGTGGTTAAATGCGTAGAGTCGTATCAATCTGTGACAATATGATGACAATTCCGTCTAAAGAAATCATTTTCCAGGTCGCTTCTGAACTCCTATATTGACGGCTTCGTTACGAGTCAGTCCAGCCACAACTTAAGTGACATGAAAAATCAGTTTAGTTTATAGCCTCTAGTGCAATCCTCTCGAATGTCATTCCAGTTGCAGTCGCCACTTGGCCGACAGACCTTGTAAAGTTGTCGCCATTTCACAATTTCTACTCGCCACATACCAAATACATCTTGCTCGATGCATGGTTTTTCTAATTTATGCATTTACAGAGTTTTAAAATTTTCTTTTATCCTAGTAGTATTTCAGCAGAAAAAGCTTTTGTTAACCCTTAAAAATCTGAGCACAATGCCGTAAACCGTTCATCAATAGCTCGTATGGTTCCCGAGATATCCTTATTTGAGCGTCATTGTCTATTGCTTGTTGCCATTTTGGCGAGTAGGGCTAAATTTCAAGTCGCCAACTGTTGATTTTCATTCGCCAAATGGCATTGGCGACATTGGAGAGGGTTGCTCTAGTGGCGAGATTGCACTGCGAGATATAGTTCGTAAATGAAACCTCATCCTGGTAAGCCGATTTGCTTTGCTGTAATTTGCTTATGTAACAAGTGTGGAAAGGTTACCACAATGTTTTTAAATGTTTGTAGGAGGTACAGATCTATTAAGGCGGTTCGTAAAAAACTTTTTTTGGAAAATGCCTGCTCCAAAGGTCTTACCTGATGCCAATTGTGTACAGAAAGTTATAGCCAAAATTTCATAAAAATCAGTTGATATCTTGACCCTCCTCCACTTAATTGAATTTTCAGCTATTACGAGGTAGGAAAATGGACGCGAAAATGGCTACTTTTTTCACTGTATTGTCAATTAAGCCTTTTTAAAGAGGAATTGCAGTTTTTTTTATTCAACAATAAAAGATAGAGAATGGAAATTGCTAAAGGAAATTCCAGTGACTTAAGAAAAATACCTATTATTCCACGATAGGCCGAAAGGCTCATTGTTTTACTTGGTAACAGAAATTAATTAAACATGGTACGCTATTTACCAAAATTGTCCCTCGATTGTCACAAATCACACCCTGATTCGCACCCTGATTTGTGACAATCGAGGGACAATTTTGGTAAATAGCGTACCATGTTTAATTAATTACCTATTATTGTTGACACTAAAGCAAAATGGGAGACAAACAGCTCTATGACATATTTATTATTTCTACATTAATGCAACTGAATACCAACTTACATAACTTAATACTAATAATAACTTTTAAAATTCACATTTACATTAAAAAACAGTAAATATATGTAACCAAAATAGCTGAATAATCATCCACAACATTGTGCGTCAATTGGGCGATAAGTCTGTCCTCCTGTCCGGTGTTTTTCAATTTTTGCAGGAGGTACAGATGTATGACAAGATTTAGGTTAGGGGTTTGAATAATATCTCTGTAATGTGTGGTGCAGTGGCAACCCGGACCACTGCACTGTGACTGAGGTTGGCGCTAATGACCAAGCTGTCGACGCGCCATTAAGCCTCATTCCCCCCCCCCCCCTCATCCACATATTCTGGTCTGTCGACAAATCCTTCCAAACATTATCAGGCATTTTACGTAAAGCCCGAGAATGATTAAAACGTTTGTATCAGAGGACAGAATAACTTCCGGCATCCGGTAGTAATTTTCCAATTGGTCCAGCAAAAGTGTTAGCACCTGTTGTTGGACCATCCAATTCAATGATGAGGTGCCGCAGTGCCAGTTCATTCGCATGCAGAAGGCAAATATTATTTAATTTTGCTTTTCCCATGCTCAACCACCCATAAATCCTGAATTTATGACTTTCAACGTCAGTTGCCCTCTTTTCCCGCTAGGCGCGCTACCAGCGCTGGCGCTGCAGCCGCCTGCCTCGTGGGGAAAAACCCCATTCGCTTTTTGAACCTTTCTTGTTCGTTAGCGGGGAGGCAGGGCGGGTTCTACTGGAGGTAAGTATTTTTATGATAGTAAAAACTAATTTTAACAAGTTAAAATTTTCATTTCTTACTATCTGCAAAATACTTACCTCCAGTCTACATGCTGACTTTGTCGGAAAGGCGGCGGGCAACTAACGAGAAGGGGTAAGTACAAAGTAAAATTTTTTCACTAAGTCCAATAACCTTACTCAGTCAACTCACCTCATGTGTTGTCTGGATGTTCGAGTCTCCTCCCTCCTTCTTTCTTTGGTTGTCGGCGTTATGGTTTTTCTGCCTGCCGAAATTACGTGATGTGGCTGTCGTCTGGTGTGCGCTTCTCTCTCGTGTCCGCAATTCTCAGAGCGCACTGCCAACATCCTATCCACCTGTGTCCGTCTGTCACTGAACGGTCTTCCGCACTGTCGTCTGCCGGTTTTGTTTTGACCCGGCGACCACGTGCTGTTCGACAACGCTACGTCCACTCTCACCGCAGGTTTCCCTCAGATAATGCTTAATGAAGGTGTTCCTGCTCCTCCACGATCCCGCTGCTACGACTTCGTCTAACGGGGTCCCGCATCCGTATGCCCATGAGGCCGATAGTGCCCTGAGTTCATGTGCCCGAATCGTACTTGGGACGTCCGGGTGTTCCGGGCTCAGTTCGTACGCCCTCTTGATCACCTGGCATATCCAGCTTCCAAGTTTAAAGGGGGTTACCCTCTTGTTTAATACTTCGCCTGAAGCCGAGTCGACGTCGAGAAACAGCGGTGTGTAACCCGTTCTTTGTCTTACTGCCTGCAATGATGTTGAAGTCTTGTCAATGTAGTATCGGAGCGCTCTTATTGGGCATTGTGGTTCGCTGCTCCGTTCTCCAGACTTCTTCGTCCCCAAGGCGTGGATCACAACGGGTTTCTGTGCTACGTCCGGTCTGGAATTCTTCGCCTGGAAACAAGCCGGGAAGACCAGAGAGACTGAGGACCAGTCCCTGGCGAAACGAAGGAACCCATCGTCTCTTGCGAAGGCTGCTAACTCGCTTTGGCGTGCTGCCGACGCCAGTGCCACTAAAAACACCGTCTTCTGAGTAAGAAGCATGGCATTCGCACCATGGAGTGGTTCATAAGGTGGTTTTGTCAAACTATCCAACACAAGAGGGAGATTCCATGTAGGGAACAACTTCTTCGTTGGGGAAAGGCCCTTTTGAAACAGTTCTTCCAGGAATTGTGACCATGCCACCACCGGGGGGTCACATGGGTCACAGCCTTGTTCAGTCGCCCACTTGAACCAGCGTCTCCATTTGCTTTCATACATCTTAACTGTCGAGCTCCGGACGCACTGAAGGAGTCTGTTCGTGACCTCCTCTGAGAAACCTTCACGCGTCAGGTGTCCCCTTAAAGTCTCCACCCGTGAAGATGAAGCACCTCTGGGGGCGGGTGGATCGTCCTCCCGCGGTTTTGAGACAGGAATCGGGGGGTTACTGGGAGATGAATCGGATCTTCTTTCGCCAGTTCTAGTAGGTCTGGGAACCACGTCGCGGCTGGCCACAACGGTGCAACAAGAATGTATGAACCTGAATCCTCTCTGATCTTGTTCAGAACGAGTTGGAGAAGGCAGAAAGGTGGGAACGCGTAAGCATCCATCCCTTTCCATGGAATGGAAAAAGCATCTGTCGCCCATGCTAGATGGTCCGGGAAGGGGGACACAAAGTTCCTCAACTGCGAGTTGTTTCTTGTTGCGAATAGGTCGACCATCGGGGTTCCCCATGTTGCAAAAAGACCAAGACACACATTTGGGTCGAGTTTCCATTCCGTTGTTGGCATTTCGTTCTTCCTGGAGAGCTCGTCGGCCCAAACATTGAGCCTCCCTGGAATGTGTCTGGGAATCAGAGTGATCCTGAAGTCCTCGCAGAGTTGCATTAGTAGCGACGTCTCCTGCATCAGGGTTTTGGAGTGTGTCCCCCCTCCCCGACGGATGTAGGCTACCGCTGTAGAGTTGTCGGACATCACACCGATGTTCATTCCCGAGATTTCCTTTTTCCAACAGTGAACTGCGTTCCTGACAGCCCTCAATTCCAACACGTTGATGTGTAGACCGCATTCCGCTGGCGTCCAAATTCCTGCCACTGTCCAATCTCCTAGATGGGCTCCCCACCCTGTGGATGACGCATCCGAGAATAGGAGTAACTCCGGACGTTCTTCCTTCAAAGGTACACCCACCTGGAGGTTTTCCTCTGACATCCACCATGTCATGTCTGGGAATTCGTGAAGGAGTATCACGTCGTTCCAAGACTGCCTTGGGTTCCATTCTTCTTTTCTGAACCAGTGGATGGGTTTCACTCTCCACCGGCCCAGTGGCACCAATGTTGCATTGGAATCTAACATACCGATTGTCGATGCGAGTTCCTTTGCTGACGTTTCCGTCCTGGTGTGGAGGTTCCGTAGTGAGGCTACTGTTTTCTCCACTCTCTCTTGTGAGGGCCGGACCTTGCACGTTACCATCTTTCTTCTTTGTGAAGAAGTCCGAAAGATCATTGGGATTTGGATACTTTGGGTCATTATACCTTCTGGAAGCTGGAATTCTGATTATACTTTGAAGTTTTTCATACTCTTTCAGAACACGGGTCTAAATTGTGTCTTTATGTACAGTTGGCATGGACGCACGTTTGTAAACACTCAACTTTCGCGACAACAACCTCTGCAATAATAGAATTGTCTGGTTCTTTTTTACTGAGTTTTCAATCATTAATTTTTTGTTTCTCGTGTAAGAAATATTTAGCAATATCCGATTGTCTTTGAAGTACGTTCACCAGCAAATCAGCCGGCTGATTAAATGCCAACTGATCTGCAGACATTCTTGTGACTATTGGTGAAGTTGCCATCCCTACTCATTGGTCTGCTGTGAACCATCACTTTCACTACTTAACTGTCTTTGACAGCAAACTACCTTTGCTCAATAGAATACTACCTTCTACCTTGGCCAGAAACAAAGAAAATATTGGTATTAGGAGACATAAGAAAAAAACATATACTCAAAATATCAGTTTTAAAGTAAGTTGCTTTCTCAAACTTTTTTTGTTCTATAAAAAATTGCAATTCCCATATTAATAAGGGTAAATTGCCAGTAAAAAGAATAAAATGGTAGTTTTCACAGCCATTTTCCTATCTCACAATGGCTGAAATTTCAATTAAGTGGAGGAGGGTCAAAATGTCAACCGATTTGTATCAAATTTTTGCTATAACTTTCTGTACCCCATTGTCGTCAAATAAGACCATTGGAGCAAACATTTTCCAAAAAAAAGTTTATGAACCACCTTAAGATCTATGACAAATCTAGCTTAGGGAATGTTTTATACCTCTGTAATGTGTGGCGCAGTGGCAGCCAGTGCCAACCTCAGCCTACTGCACTGTGGCTGAGGTTGGCACTAATGAACTTTCTGTCGATGCACCATTAAGCCTCAATCCCCCCCCTCCCCAAATGTTTCAACAATGTAAACTGTTAAAGGTAACGGATGTGGAAATTCAAAGATGTATAGGATTTGGGAGAAAGATCGTTTTAATATAGCCTACTTGTAAGAAAGTTTTACTAATTTGCCTGTAAAATATTTCCAGAGTATGAGTACTGTTCCTGAAGACCGAAACTGTACTCGGTAATAGACCAAAAATGTGCGATTATTTTTTAATTTGTTGGCAGCTGATGCAAGTTTGAACAAGTGAAATCTTCCTTGATTTACAACTTCAGTAAATGTTTGGCAGTGTAAGGATTTTGGTAAAACAACGTTTGTTAGGCTTAAGAAGTTCCGCTCTCACAGCATTGGATTGACAAACCATGCTAATGTTTTTACTTCCTTTTAGTCTTCTGTACAGCCGTACCGGCTGAGAAGACTATTGCAACGACTTTGTCCGTCCATCGCCTTTTTCAACTTCGCAACGGTACCAGAAATTGACGACCACTGTTTACAACGTTCGATTCAGTGTCAAAAGTTAGTTAAATAACTTGGCAAATTAAAACATTGTTACTTCCTTATAGCTAATAGACTTCTTCGACCTAATTAAGTTAAATATTAACATTTGATCATCGTATTGATACCCTAAGGATAACCCTGCAGCCGAAAAACAAAAGCATTTTAGCTTCGTTTAAAATAGTCTCGTCGCATTGTTGCATGAATGGGCTTACCATCGAACCAGATTCTTCATTAGGCCTATCTGCTACTGACGAAATTAAAATTGTATTAAAAATAATTGGGTCTAAAAAAGGAAAATTTTCCTAAAATCATGTTACCACGGCAACGTCAAGTAGCTCCTGGCTTAACAGCAAATCTCCCGTCACGTCCCTACTACTACTGATCTATATAGGCTACGTTGCGCGTTGCGTAACACTGTAACTGTGTGCCCGAAGGCACGGCGTGTTGCAAAAATGAATAGGCGTACTATACAAATCAAATCTCCGTTAGCTGCTACTTACGAAATTAAAGCGCCAGGTAAGAATTAGGCCTAAAAGTTGGCAAATAACGCCTAAAATCTGAAATGAGCTTAAAAGCAAACACATTTTTAACCGGCGGTTCTGATGGTTACTGCTTTTAGATTACATAATAGAGATATCTGTTGCAATGCGTGATAGAGGTGTGCGCCTCACCATTGGTAGTGGCAACCCGGACCACTGCACTGTGACTGAGGTTGGCGCTAATGACCAAGCTGTCGACGCGCCATTAAGCCTCATCTCCCCCCCCCCCCCATTGGTAGTGGCAGAACTGTACAGAAGACCGGATGCGACTAGGTGGTCGCTCTAGCCGATTATCTCTAGTGCCCCTTGCAGCTAGCTACACGACTAGCCCCAGAAGCCAGCTCTGCAGTGAATAGGGCGTTATTGCTAATATAGATTATACGGCTCTATTACGTGTGCTACATTTCCGTATTAATAATCTTCCCAAACCAACATTTGTTAGAGATTGGTAACCTTCGGGCTATTCAGCCATTTAAAGTGATATCAAACACCAAGTTCTTTTGCCATATAAACCCCACCAAGTAATAGTTCGAAGGTTAAATGAAAAGCTAAAAATTGCTTACTGCGAAATTTTAAAAGTATTTCATTTAACGTTTGAAGTGTTAGTCGGTGGGATTAATATGGTGAAAAGAGCCTGGCTTTTCATATGATTTCTGAAAATACTCGAACTTCAATATTGACTCAACTAATTGACGTTGCTGCAAATTTTCGACTGGAGTGGCACACAAACGTTGATCAAATCCAACACAAAATTTGACCATCATTTAAGAGCTCTTGAATCACTAGCAATCAAACCATGAAAACAAGGGAGTTAAACTTATGAATTTACAACCGCCTTCACACCCTTTCATCCACCATCTCGTACGCCCAAAACTCCAAGAAAAACTTGCCCTCCAATCGCACAAATCCCTCCAAGTGACAACAGCGCTAGCAAATAAAGATCAGTGGTCACGCGCGCGATTTTCATAAACAACGACCGATCCGATGTAGTGAATGTCCAGAACGCAGGAAGCCAGATGAAGATAGTCGGCGTTTGAACACATAACAACCAGTGTTTAATGACTTTCGAAAAGTTGTAGCAACGTAAATTAGTTGCGAGTCAATATTGAAGTTCGAGTATTTTCAGAAAGCATAAGTTGTACAATGTAAAAGATCCTTTAGCGTTTCATATCACGACTTCAAAATGCCGATGATCTCTGCGGGAATCTCTAATAACTTTTATTTGGAAGAATTTACTTCTTTTTGGTCCATATTAATAAAATCCATTTTTTTTTCTTAAGGATAGAAAATCCAGGTTTAATACCCCAATTTTGCTTATTTTTTAATATTTCCATTATGGTAAAATCCACCCACATTAGTCAGTGGAGAGAGAGTTAGCGATGCGATAGAGCCTCTTCATGCTTGGGTTGATATTGTATTATGACGTTAGGCTTAACGTAGTACGTGTTTTCCCAGCATTAACCAAAACGTTTTAGGGATGAAACGATGTCAGAAACTATTCAGGTACGGTACTTGGCCATACATAATTCTCATGAAACACACAAAAATAGTCGATTAGCATTTTTTAGCAGATCGCGAACTTTGACAGCCACTTGTCTTCCAAACGGAAGTAGTTCCAAGATGGCGGCGATGACAACAATAGCTCAATCGATGGCTCTGCAGGTGCCTTTCGAGTTCACAAAAGCAAACTGTAATGAATGTTTACAGCCAACCGCGCCAAAATGATCAAAAGAAACACGATTGCTGGGCGGCGTTCGTTGCAGAACAGAGTTCAGAGTAAGTTTTGGGTGTTTGACTGCGCCATGCAAACGAAATCCGAACAATGGATAACGCTTCATACCATTCTGTGAAGGAGGAAAAAATATCAACGAAGAGCTAACGTAAAGCTGACATGCAGGCTTGGCTGCAGTAATGCTGTTGATACTACGATGTTGTCGAACCGTGAACTGTGTGCATTAATTGACGGTATGAAAACACCGTACGATCACAACCGTTATTCAATCGACAGCCTTGCTGCAATGCACGGACACACGTACAGTACGTAAAAATGCGACGAATTTACGCTTTCAGAAATTCGGAAAATGTTCATGATTTTTGTCGAAATGACGACATCGCACCTGTTGAAAAGTGACACGTGTCGTAAACGAATACGATTCTGTACCAATTTCTCACGGACAACAATGAGACGAATCACTCCGGATTTGCAGTTTGCTTTTCGTCAGCGTCACAGCGAACGTTATTGAACGAGACGATAGGATATTGTTTTTTTTTTGGGGGGGGGAGGACATTCATTATTGGAGGAAACGTGTGTTAATGCTGGCCACACGAAATCGGTGTTTGCAACAGGCTTGACTGTGAAGAGTTTCGGAAAGTTTGACAGCTTTGGCTTGAAAGTGTCACGTAAGGATAGAAGTAAGACATGCGTTACAGTTTGTTCTCCCCCCTCCCCATCGTCCTCCGTACCCCACCTGCTTCTAACGCTCCTCAAAACGCGCTTTTTAAAGGCCAAACCAATACGGCTCTTTTCAGGAACATTTTTGAAAGAGAAAAATCATTCCTGTTTAATAAAATTTGGTAATGCAGAAATAATACACACTATATTAAGCATTAAACAATAAACGTATTAACAATAAAGAAATGCTATAGGGTAACACTGCCTAAAAAATGTGAAATTATTAGCAACAAAAATGTTCGCGTAAATGAATTATGCTATTTTTGCATCATTGTTTGAGTTGGAGGTCGCGGATGAATACAGACAGATCAGTGGTAAGCAGGCTTTGGTCGCGTCACTAACTCTTTCTCCACTGACTAATGTTGGTGGATTTTACCATAGTAGGTTTACATGTCTTTGTCGAGTGTTAATTTGTCACTTTATTTAGCAGTGGGCAAAGTAACAATTCTTTTCGCCTTGTGTTCATGGTTGTAAGAAAATAGATTGTTGTTGTTTTTTGTGGTGGCACATCAGAATGCTGTGACTCTGCTCTCGAAATAGCATTGACATTGGCTGGGAATTTTGAGTTTAAGCTACCCCTAACGGCCACACCAGCAAAAAGCGCATTCCACATGCAGTTAAACTACAGCTATCTGCAACATTTCAGCTTTATGCACTGCATGAAAGTTTATTTTCGTGAAATTAACTAGTTAGCTGGCTAGTTAATTAGTTCGTAATTATAGGCAAATATCAAAGTTATTCAGACCTTTTTTAAACGAGAAAACGTTGGTGTCACTAATAGTTACTTTTATGTTGTAATGCAGCTAAAGTCTCCCGATCAAAAGAGGTTTTAAGCCTTTTGAGTCACCTCGTTATTTTTCCTAAGATGCATGAAAACAGCCAAACTGCCTTAGCTGAAAAGACAAAATCTGAAAAGACAAATTGCTGGTTGCCATGCTCATTCATATTTTATCTGAATAGCTGGATGTTACTGTTATCGTTGAATCTCAGCAGGCGACACACTATAGTGTATATTAATAAACGAACCTGATTGAATAAGACTCGAGCAAAAGAAACAAACATTAGTTAACAACGTTCGCTGTATTGTGTTTTTCGCTTGTTGCTAATAGCTCCAAGCTATCATGCTGTGCTGTATTTGCAAAGATCTTACCCCTTTAGCCCTATTACCAGGCAAATCAACAAAAACAATGCATGAATGTTCATGCACACATTTATTCACCATCGCGAGAAATTTGTTTTTGGGACTGCTTCTCTTCATGCAACAATAAAATGTTGAAGCTTGTTGCTTACTTTCAATAATAATAACGAACTTCTGAATACTTTTTTTATTTATTGTAAAATTCATACAGATAACGATAATTTTTGACAACCAGCACGACGTCCAAAATGTCCATACTGTGTTTTCTGTATATTCATGGTGATACGTGAAATAGACCTGGCTGGGAATAGACCACTAACGTTACTAGCATGTGCAGTTGTCTTTGAAATAATTGACAACACATAATCGTACAATAGCTAACGAAAAATTACGTGCCTACCTATATTTGCGTATAGTGATTTCCAATCTTGCAAGCTACACGTAAAGACCACTGCACTGTGACTGAGGTTGGCGCTAATGACCAAGCTGTCAACGTGCTATTAAGCCTCAACCCCCCCCCCCCCCCCAACTACACGCAAATGTCTAAGTAAACGAGAGAACAACTGTTACTAGGCAACAGAGTCTCATGTTGTTTGGAGCGCGGAATAGTCGTGGCGTCCAATTGGTAACTTGGAAGCAAACCTGCAAAAGGACAAAATTCATTCGCGTTACACAAATAATTAGCGGCTGCTACCGATGAGTAATTGTAATTTTTCATTAAGCATTTGAATTTTATTAATTTTTTATTTTCATTAACCATTTTGAATTTGGGGGGGGGGGGGGGATTGAGGCTTAATGGCGCGTCGACAACCGCTTTGTTAACCGATTCATTTATAAATGTCAGGCCAGGCACAGGCCAAATGGGTAGGACGGGCCAGGTTGCAATCGCGACTGGTGGGATGACGACACAACAGCTCTAGAAGCGAGTAAACAAACGTGAAAGACACTTTGAAGGGAGTTAAAACTCAATGTGATTGCTGTGCATCGCTCCGACACCAAACACAGGATTTCATGGAGTGAAACGTCCCTACTGTTACATGTTAATACCATGAGAGAATGCATTTAAGGGCTTTGGAAACACTTGCCATCCATAGATTCCAAAGGCAAAGCGTGCCACTCATGAACATTGCCAGTCCTGCATACCCACATTGACCCACTCGTGGGGGCTGTGGAAAAAGTGATGTGAGTAACAGAATGTCGTGATCAGTGGCAAGGCACAATTTCAAACAGGCCGCTGTAACAAAGCTAACCTGATGTAATCATCGGATGTTAATGTGATACCCATACTCTTTCAACAAACTTTAATGAACTTTCCCTAAGTTTCTAAACTGTCGTTTACGTGTTCATGTTGGTAAGAAGTCTTAGTATAAACCACTGATTGCACCTGTTATTCTCACTGCATCGTTTTATTCAAACTCAATACTCACTTATATTTGTTGTGCTTTTGTTATATAGCAAAAAGCAGAAAGTTAAAAAGCACGTTAGTTATTAAAAAAATAGAGTAGCCATCAAGTGGTGGTGACAATACGAAATCACGACGTTTCGGTTCGGACCTAGGAAACTGTTCATACCTATTGTTGAGCCACCTTTTTTTTTTTTTTTACCAAGTCTCTCGCGATTTATCTTTTGTATGACGAACTTGGGTTTGAGATGGCTTCAGTAAAAACACACTGCATTGCTAAGTTGTGCACAGAATTAGTGGAGCATTGGCTACGCAGGTGTTATTCCTGTTCCCTTTTCTTTCACTCCCAGTCTTTT